>CM038229.1:70050194-70204909 GCA_021442155.1 Cymbidium sinense
ATATTCTAATTTAAAACAAAATACTCCAACAAAAGAAGAGAATAAAATGAAAAGAAAAAAAAAAGTGAAAAATAATTTAATTTCTCACTCAAATCGAATAAAAACAGAAAAAAATTGTATATATAAAACTCAATAATTAGTTAGTTTTTAGCTAAAATAATTAGATTCAAAATGATATATTAGTTTATTGTTACTTATGATTGATTAATACCTATGATAATTATTTAAGTTGATAATAGATTGATTGAGGTTTAGTTGGGCTGATATGAATTTTAAGTATTTTAAGTAAGCAAATTAGATGTAAGTGTTTTATAAAAAAATTCTTAATCAAACATAATTTTTGGCACAGTTAATAAAATTTATATCACTTAAATGGATCTGAACTAACTATTAGATGTAAGTGTTTACTAATTAATCTCTCTCTCTCTCTCTCTCTCTCTCTCTCTCTCTCTCTCTCTCTCTCTCTCTCTATATATATATATATATATATATATATATATATATATATATATATAATCAGAATTTAAAAAAAGGGGTGGCAAAATCTAAGAGAATAATTAGTATATTGTATATTATTAAAAGTCTAGCACAAATCCATCTCTTGATTTCACCACTATAAATATATTCTAAGCATTATGAGGACATCAACTGATTTTAATCATCATCATGAACCCTCTCTTTCACCCTTTGGTCATACATACATGAACGTGAGTAGTTTCTAATGTCTTCCCCCATTACCACTAGAATGCACTCATCATGAGCATAAGCATGGTGTTATTAGACATGAACAAGATACATTTGTTTCCATGGAATCCACCCAACGAGATTTCTAACCTTCAAAAGTTTCTACAAAATATATAGATCAAAATCCATTTTATGACTATTAGTGTTTGATCAATCACTCAACTCAACCTTCGCCTTGATTGATTAATTAGACTAGCTTATGGTTGGGATCATCCATAATTCTTAAGGAAGAAATAGTAAGGTCCATTCATTATCCATAAGTGTATATAATATTTTTGTTTTAAATTTTTTTTGTATAGTTTTAAATAAAGATTACAAAATTTTGCTCAATATTTCTTGATAAATCTTATTTTTTTTCTTGTTTAGAATTTTTAAATTTTAAATTACATAAAATTCTAGATCTATAGTCATCACTTGAAATATTTATTAAATATTTTTAGTGCTCCTAGATCTATTTTGACCCATCTTTGAGTACTATATAGTTCTCTCTTTTGTTAAAAAAATAAACAATGATTCCTTCCTTGAGATATCAACTTTGGGTTGTTTAGTCATCTCTCATTTTAAGAGAGAGACTATTTTTATAATCCTTAGTCACCCACTAATTTTGAATTATTTAATCTTACTATTTATAGAGAGGGATTGCTAGTTACTAATTTTGAGTCCTCAACTTATTTTTTTTTAGAGAGAAATTATCTAAATCATTCCCATTGTCACACTAATTTTGAGTTATTTAGTATTTTCTTTTAAAAGAGATACTATCTTGGTCCTCTTTTTTTTCAATCATATAGCCTCCCACTTATCAAAAGAGGTGTAATCTCGATCAACCTTAGTCGCCAACTTTAAAGTATACATTCTTACTTTTAAATATGAGAATCTATCTCAATCATATTTTCAATTGCTTACTAAACTTGAGGTATTCAATCCCTTCTTCTTGAGAGAAATTTGACTTGTTCATCTTCAAATGCTCAATATTTTGGATTATTCAATTACATTACCATCTTTAGATGTACTATCTCAATTTCCCCAAATGATATATTAGTTTATTGTTACTTATGATTGATTAATACTATGATAATTATTTAAGTTGATTATAGATTGATTGAGGTTTATGGTATGAATTTTAAGTATTTTATGTAAGCAAATTAGATGTAAGTGTTTTATAAAAATAATTCTTAATCAGAGATAATTTTAGTTACTGAAATTTATCACTTAAATGGATTTGAACTTACTATAAGCTATAAAACTTCAAAATGGTATAAATATCTCTCTCTCTCTCTCTCTCTCTCTCTCTCTCTCTCTCTATATATATATATATATATATATATATATATATATATATATGCGGAACTAGAATCTAAAGAAAGGGGTGGCAAAATCTAAGAGAATAATTAGTATATTGTATTTTTATTAAGAGTAGTACAAATCTAGAGCGACTACTTGATCTCTCTCGATTCCATTATATATATATATATATCCCAATGAGGACATCAACTGATTTTAATCATCATCATGAACCCTCTCTTTCACACTTAGGTCATACATATATGAACGTGGGTAATTTCTAATGTCTTCCCCCATTACCCCTAGAATGCACTCATCATGAGCATAAGCATGATGTTATTAGACATGAACAAGATACATTTGTTTCCATGGAATCCACCCAACGACATTTCTAACCTTCAAAAGTTTCTACAAATTATATAGATCTAAATCCATTTTATGACTATTAGTGTTTGATGAATCACTCAAGTCAACCTTCGCCTTAATTGATTAGTTAGACTAGCTTATTGTTGGGATCATCCATAATTCTTAAGGAAGAAATAGTAAGGTCCATTCATTATCCATAAGTGTATATAATATTTTTGTTTTAATTTTTTTTGTATAGTTTTAAATAAAGATTACAATATTTTGCTCAATATTTCTAGATAAATCTTAGTTTTTTCTTGTTTAGAATTTTAAAATTTTAAATTACATAAAATTCTAGGCCATTCTCATTGGTTGGCTTGACTATTGACAATCACTTACATCTTGATGATCACATTGCCTTTGCCTCTAGGAGGAGGATTATCTTGATCATCCTTAATTGCTAACTCAAACTTTCAACGCCATCTCATTTATAATCTCAAAGTCATGCCACATTTATCTATTTGAAGATGAATAATGCAATCACTATATTCTACTTCATTAGCTTTTCTTGTTCACCATCACTATAGATACTTATAATAGATTGCTTTCACATATATGTATTGATGCCTTTTCTAAATTTAGAGAAATATGACATTTTATAACTTAGATTCATTTCGATCAAAGCTAAGCTCATCAAAAAAATCTTTCCACTTTTAGCACTTAGTCAATGTTAATTAATCCTTATTTTATAAGTAAAATGTTATCTTATTTTAATTATAATTTTATGAATAATATTATTCTATAGTACTTTATTCTAATAAGATATTTATGTCTAACTGATTAGAACATTATTTTCAACTCTTCTTTAAGAATACTATCATTATTTATACTATCTAAACACTCTCATTACAAAAAGAAATTGATAATTTTCAAATCTAAACTTCTTTTAATCTTTGAACTCCCAAGGTTATGAGGCTTTATTTGGATTAAAAGAAAGTGAATTGAAGTGAAGTCCAAATAGATTGTGAATTATTATGTCTTGATAACTAATACAATTTTCAACCATTTTTTAATTTTATTTCACTTAAACTTCTATCAACTCAAAACACACCTTAAATTATTTTAAAGTTTCTTAATAATAATTTGATGTACCTACTTCATTACATTTTCTATTGTACAAAATCTAATGTTTTACAAATCTTATTATAAGGTATAATATATGTACAAATCTTATTATTGCTCTTAAAAGAAGTTTGATATATGTCACCTAAAAATCCATTGCATCAAGCATGAATCTTAATGCAAGTCTTTTAATTATAATGCTGTAGATGACTTTGGAATTAAATGAACTCTATTTTTAGTAAACTTAGAGTGAAAATATATATTTTGATGAGATAAATCTAAAGAGCATAAGGTCATTCAATTTTCATTTACGAGAGATACATAGTGCACAAAAAAATATATATAGTGGGAGCACCACAAGTCATCTGATAAAGTATTTAAATTTTTGATCAATGTAATTAGAATCTCTCTCTCTCTCTCTCTCTCTCTCTCTCTCTCTTCATTAATCTATAAAGAGTTATACTTTCACATATGTGGAGAGGTTGAGATGAGGACAAAAAAAAAGTTCAATGGAAAGAATCCATGGCTCTATTTGTTAGCATTCAATGGTTGTTGCCAACTAAGATTAAGGGGTCTATTTCTGGCATTAGTAATTTTTTTTATAAAGATGATTATAAAGTTATTATGAGAAAAGTAATTTTTTGGAAAACTATTTTTTTTAAAAAATCCAAACATCAGCTTTCTATCAACTACTACACTTTAATAGCTCTCATCCTCGAAAAAAACTTTCCATTGCTAGTTGTCAACTAAAATTAAAGGTCCGTTAGTGACAACAACTTATAAATATGGTTATCAAGTTGCTATGAAGAAAGTAAAAGTAACTTTTGGTAATATGAGTGTATACATAATATATATATATATATATATATATATATATATATATATATATATATATATATATATAATTTTCTACAACCATTATACTTTGCTCTTGATCTCAAAAGTAACTTTTATTATAAAATTTCATAAAAAATAAAGTAATGTAAGCTAAACGCACCCTAATACCCACCATCACCATCAAGACAGATAATCATCATCACCAAAAGGATAGATGTCTTATTAACACTAATATGAATGTCATTTATCACTAAACATATACATATTATTTGCACCAATGACAATGCACCTATGTCACCAATAACATAAATGCCCACCAATAATACAAATATCAACGCTACCGGAAAACACTCATAATCTACAATAACACCAGCACCAATGCTCGCTTATACTAATCAAACATCTATCATCAATGTCAATAGTATGTTAGTGATGTCAATCATCTTTAAAATAAAAAAATAATAATAATAGTAAAAATAAATAAATAATAATAATAAATTTAAAAAAAAAAGTCATCTTTACTAAGGCCAATGCACCATTCTTGACTATTATTGTCCCCCTTTATATGTAGAAACTAGAAAGACTAACAAAAAATATAATTATCATAACTATTATAATAATATAATAAATTTCTTTCCATTTTTCAAACTAATGACCCCAAAATCACTGAAAAGGCAAACCAAGCATTGATCTCATGTAATTATGTCATTTATTAGGGTGAAATAAAAATATTGTTCAAGACTTCAAGCAAGAAAAGGCCGTCAGATTGAAATGACGCCAATTTCTTTGGTTGGCACAAATTATGCTTAGGAGGGAACCCTAATTTAAGACGTTGACATCTCAGCTTAGGCTATCATCTCATAAATATTTAAATTTCCATTAGGGTATAGGCAAGGTAATTCTTCTGTTAAGGCACTTTTTATATGGGGTAGCATTATTAGACTCAACAGGAAAATTTCAAATTTGAATCAACACAAAAATAATAATTTATTTATTTTTAATAAAATTTTATTAATTAAAATTATTAATATTTTGTTGTTGTGTCCAGGTTAAATAATAGTGTTCAAATCCAGTAATTATATGTATGCTATTTATGGGCTGTGGCATAATCAGATCCATAGAAATCATTAGAAGTTTGTGAGAAGTGAGATCTATTACTATGAAATCAATTTTATTTGCTCATAAAAGATAAAACAAACTATTGTCGGGCCTACTCTGTTCATCAATATATAATCTCAAAAAGATTGATATATATAACATTTATATATAAATCACATAACTCTTATGTATTTACATATCTAATACTTAAACTTCAATTTTTACATAATATCCCAATCTTCAATATCATCACCATTATTTTTTAAAAGTGAAATGCACTGTTTTACGCATAGAAAAATATTACATAAATAAATATCTAACTTTGGGTGTTAGATATATAAATGCATAAGAATTGTGTAATATATAAGTAAATCTTCCTTATTTTTAGAGGAATTTATATATATACCACATAATTCTTATATATATATATATATATATATATATATATATATATATATATATATATATAATACTAAAATCTTTAATATCACATCAAAAATATCATCATCACTCATTTAAAAGTGAAATGCACCTATTTAAACATGAAAAATATTAGATAAGTAAATATCTAACTTTAGATATGTAAAATGCATAAAAATTGTGATATATATATATGTAAATCTTTCTTATTTTTATTACCAGCAAAGTTATTTCTGTAATAAGAAAATTAACCTACAGATACAGACAATCTGACCTCTGAAGTAGTCTGTTTATTATTCAAGCAGAAAATAAACAGATTTGTACAGTTTGTTGTTTTTTTCCATTTACCTACATTCAGTGTTGAAATTATTAGCACAATACTTTCTTCTTACTGCCCTATCATTTAAACTATGTTTTTATTTTTCTTTTATGAAATAATTTCCCACTATAAAGAGAAAAATTGGTAAAAGTAAAACCTGTTCAAAACACGAATTCACAGATGAAGAGCTGATAGTTGAGATTTAGAAGATCAATCAGGTTTGGTTGCAGAGATCATCACAAATGGCCCGTTCCTCAAACATTTAAAGCTGACGAGGCCGCATGCTCTGCAAAGATCCTCCAGTTCTTTTTCTGACTGATACAAGTGGTTGCCTGTAGCCGGGATGTAGAACTGGAAAGGAAAATATACCAAAAGCATAAGCATAAGAGATCAAGCGACTATAGAATTTATTTACTAGAATTGTTGAGAAAAATTTGATTGAGGAATGATAATAACTTAATTGAACCAAAAAATGATAAATGCCTTATTACTTAGAAGATTGCATATAAAAACAAATAAAAAAAAAATAACAAGGCTTTACCCAACTACATGGAGTCGGCTACATGAATATTTCTCTCCAATGTCACATTAACTGTCATATTCTCATTTAATTCTAATAAAATAAGATCATTTTTTATACTTCCTAATCAAATCTTTTTAGGTTTACCTATATCTTTCTTAATATAAGTCGAATGTAATACATCTAGTCTAATTCATCTGGACATGACTTTTATGTGATCAAACAATTTAAGGCATCTCTAATCTTATCTACCACTAAACCAACTCTTTTCAGTATATATTCGCTTTCTCATTGTCTCTCTAAGTGTAAAGCCACTCATCCACTTGATGAGTTATAGGATGCAATATTTATACATGCTAAATATCCCCACCCTCTCTCTCTCTCTCTCTCTTCATTTGTCTTTGAATATTATCCTCACCTGAAGCCACATCAGAGCCACATTTTTCTTTTTTATTTCGCCACAAGCCTGACAAAGCAAAACAAATACAATATAATTAATTAATATTATTATATTGCAATACTTTGTTTCACCTTTCTGTTAAGGTAATACCGACAATGTTATCTTCTTCAGCCACACGAGCACAATGTCTTGACATCAATATCGTCAAAAGATCTTGTTTTGGCATTAGACCTCACAGGCTGATGTCACTGTCATCCTTAGTAAGAGATGGCCGACCAAACTAACTACAATCATTACATTTCCAACCACGAATGCTTGTGACACCTAGGCATAAATAGAACTCTAGACTGAAAATCGAGAGACACAATTGGCCAACAACCGTTGTCAAGCATAGACCCATTGCTTCATTGAAAATGAGAACAACCAACCAAATGCGACCTCTTCTCTGGCTAAGAGCATCATCAAAGTCTTGCAGCCATTGATCCTTTAAGCCTCCACCCCAACTATCTTATGATCTCAACCCATGCCATTGTAACGGCCTCACCGAATTAGAGCACTGACTGCCGGCCAGTAGACACCTCAATCCTCCGACACTTGTCATCGGCCACAAAAAATAAGTCGAGATCATATATAACAACCTTTGTGCCATATTTGTTTATATGCAATAACAGGTGTGGAAAGATGGATACTCATGTAAAAAACTGCGGAGAGTATGGCGGCTTAATATTTTGTGACAACGCATACACACAATTTGAACACAATTGATTCAACTTTTGAAGGATTTTGTGATATATAATTTTAGAGATTTGACAAGGGAATATTTAAGAAAAATGACACTCCACAAATCTTAAGATCTCACACTTGGAGGTTAATTTTTGATGTACAAACATGAGAGAATCATCTCTATGTAGCACTCCCTCTCAACCAATCATAGGTTAAGTTGAGGCATTACAATACCTCAATCTATTAGAAGCAAATAAGTTAGAACCCTTTTACCATAAAATTTGTCTTATTTCCATGTTGCTTGGTCCAGAAATAACACATGCCTTGAAAGACTCTCCTATCCTTAAGAGGCTCCTACTGAACAAAAACTTCATCCCATGTCGCACCTTCCATTATCTAATTTCACATTGGCTCAATGTACCTTAGTTAGATGAATTATTATAGAATCTTGAGGCATAACTTTCTTCTCCCAATTTCCTAATGGAGATCAAATTCTTCATCAAGCCATAAACATGATTCACATTTTAAATCTTCCACATAATCTCATCACTCAAATAGTATATTAGAAAAATAAACCTTATAATAACATCTTACAAGCCAATGAATTTTATGTGGAGTGGAGTGAAATGAGAAACATGAGTTCAAGATTTAGGATTCCTTTGAACTATCTATACCAAGGACCAATGCATCATATATCTCTTCTAATCAAATCCTCCTTTCTTTTAAGCTCTGTACATCCTTCATGGACAAATCTTTTTTCATATAGCCAGTCATATCATAACGCCAAGACGCACGCTATAAACCTGTGAGTTAGCTCATCTACTGAGACTTGGATCTGTCTCTATTTTGATTATTGCTCAGATTTTAAGAATTCCTCATATTATAAATTTTGAAATAATAGATAATATACATTCACCTTTTCATATAGTTTGACGTCCATTAAGAAGAATAAATCTCGATGTTAAGCTTCATGATGGACGAACATTATTAATGTTCACAAAATTCAATTGCCTCTTGATTGTGTTGAACTCATTGATGTATTCTATAATTAAAGTTCCTTCTAACATCTTAAGATTGAAAATTTTATGTTTTAAATATACTTTGTTAAATATAGAGGGCTTTTATTCATGTTGGTTTATAAAACCTTAAAGTCTTAAGATCCCATCTCCCTAAGTTGGTTGGTTACACCCTACTCAAATACAAATCCGTTTTACAAGCTATAAATTAAATTTGGATCAAGTAAACTTTGAATTTTCTTGAACTTCATAGTTCATATCTAGAAAAACACTATTCTACTTTAATCCATAGGTTGACATGGACCAAATCTCTTAAAACTCTAGTCAATCTTGATGTTTATAGATTAAAATAAAATTAAACTTTAAACCTTGAACTCCATAGGCTAAACTAGACTGTAGAAATCCTATCTAACTGTGAAAATTATAGGCTCAGCTATGTCCTAACAAACCTTATACTGCTTGGAATCCATAGATTAGATCAAGGCAACCCTAAGCTAATCGGAAATTTAGTTAAACTAGACCAACTTAAGACCCTAAATTTTCTTGAAATATAAGTAGATTATAGACAACCTAATGAATCTTGGAAGTCATAGACTTGACTTGGATCTATTAAACCTTAAACAATCTCGTAAGTATTGGATTAGACTTAGACACACTAAACCTTAGTTAACTAATGAAAACCTTGGATACTCTTAATCACATAAAATTAAAACTTCGACCATTTTTTGGATAGAAACTCAATTTTATTGTATAGCTAAAACAAGCTTGGCGAACTTAAAGTTGACCCAAAGTAGGGACCTTGGAGGTTGAAGTGGACAAAAATCTAGATGACTTAGCCAGATCAAAAATCCATATCATAGTATATTCCATTAATTAATCTTGACTAGAGGTTGATGGGTTAACCTATGACCTTATGAACAAATTAACTTGACCTTGATCCTAAACAAGACCTAGATGGCTTAACTTAACTTCTAGCTAACCTACATAAGAAATTTGGTCTAACTCAATGAAACCTTTTGGGTCCATGATGTGATCCAAGCTCAAACCAATCTCAAGGCTAACCCTAAGTGATCTATTGGATAATTATAAATCTAGCTAGTCATAGTCCTAGTCCACAAGGTTAGCTTGTCCTAAATCACACCTTGCCTAGACTCCTATGGACCCTCTTATCTAAACTAGCCTATCTATATCATATTACATTTAACTAGTTTAACCCCAGACCCTCCTCGAGACAAAAACCAAGATCCATATGAGACTTGATCTAACTCAAGCGATTAAAATTGATTCAATCTAAAGCTTAATTGAATGAACCATTAGCCTTCCTACAACTAACTCAATACTAAGGTGACAAATCCAACACAATTGGCTAGCCCAGGGCCTTTGGCTAAATAAAATTTTCCAAAAAACCGTAATTAGATGCATGGTTCCCAATTGGGCCAAACCAACCCCTCAACTCATTAACATTGTCTCGCAACATCCTTTGAGAGCCATTAAGAACATTGGCGTACCATGACCATGACTTTTGTAAGCTCAAGCCATGGCTAACACAAGATGTATGGACTCATTCGATTACGCAACTAGAGGATATCATATGAATCAAACTTCAAACTTGGCTTGGCTAAAGCTCCTCTGATTGAACCTAACCTTCTGATTAAGCTATAAACCCATAATTACATATCATAATCCCCTTGACCACTTCGAGTTCACCCTTGTAATTAGAGGAACTAGAACTTTAAGGCTAGTTAAACCATTCAACTACCCTCATGGCAAGTTTATTCACCTCACCCACTTAATTATTTATAATCTCATATAGCCCAAAGCCAACTTTGATGATCCATATTTGGGGATTCTTGTGGTGTTGGTTGGGAGAACAAATCAAGATATACTAAAGAGATTAGCCACCACAATGATCTTGAACTCGGGTTATCATCCACAATGTGTTTTAACTAGATAGTCATAACCCCAACTGAGGCATGTGGGCTTGAAAATTAAATTCGTGACCTCTCAATGAAGAAAGTTTGATTTAAATGTGGTCAAACTTTGAAGACAAATAAAATAGTAGATAAATACATTACAGATTTCATCCTCATTTTGTGAGACTTTAGATCTGGTTCAAGTTTCTTATAGGCGAACCATAGTTAATTACCCCTCTCAATCTTTGAGAGAGAACTTTCGATTAAAATTTAGTCATTAGATCGTTAAATGTGCATATAGTAGCAATATATGCAATATAAAATTATTAATTTAGAATTTAAGAAATTCACCATAATTTAACTTAAAACATATGGTTGAGTGGAATGATGGCGTGCTCGATCAAGATCTCATGGTTAGTCATCACGGGGCATGGTCCCTAGTCTACTTAGTCAGAGGAGGTAGTCGACCCAACCTGACCGAAGGATCATTGTCAGTAGCCATGGGTTGCGTCGTCCAAATAATCCTTGTAGACTTGGGGTGGTGTTTGTCCAAGAAGACAATCTTAAGTCTAGCTACAAAAAATGTTTTTTGTGCCTATCAAATATATCACATGATTAACTCAAAGGGCTTAGCCATTAGAAAATATCTGATTCAATCGTGATAATATAATGATCATTTGGTACAACCACCCGTCGAGACTCTAGTCATAATCATATGTGGAACTCTTGACCAAACTACGAGCAGGACAGGGCCACGTCCTTATTGGCATGAGATTATTTGAGTTTGAATATAGTGATTTATTTGACTTGACATTAGCTCCTTTGTGAGCTAGAGTTTTTTTCTGTCATCCCCAACAAACGATGATGGATGAGTAGATGAATTGTTTGTTTTAAACATTTAAATAATAAATTTCATTTAATTTAGATATTTATTTAGTTGAAATTTAGTTTTATGATGAATTATTTTAGAGCTCAAGTATCTTTTGATGACAATATCCCCTCCGGTTGACATTTTTCAATCAACGCGACTATCATCGGGATATATAAGTCATTTAGCTTATTATTTCATATTATGTCAACTCTATTAATTTAATAATAGATGATCAGATCTAGATTTATATTTCGAGTATTTTGAATTTGAGAATATTGAATATAATATCATAAATATTTTGATAATAGTTACCTCAAGTTGATATCTTTCAACTTCGGTATTTATGTACACTCTACTTATTCTGTAGAGGATCGAGTCTATGACTTATGTATAACTTAAATTCTTTAAAAAATTAATATTCTAACAGACATTGTCAACTCCATTGCAAATATAGAGGATTGGGTCTTATGATCTACTGTAATTTAAGTTCATTTAGAAGTTGAGCAGTTAGTAGACCTATCGACACTATTTCCGCATAGAGGATATACTCTTGTGATCATATTCTATGGAGTTGAATATTTATATCTTTCATTGATTTGAATTAACATATAGAGACATTCATTAGCTTGCATACATATAATCATAAAGAATTGAATCGATTTCATCATTCTTCCTCTTTTCTTAAAACCCGCACAACATCCTTAAATACAAAGTTCAGGTGCTTGGTATAAGTATCGGGGCCCATGTAGGTGACTCAATTGAAGTGCTTACATAGATTTTCAAAGAACTTATTATTTCTAAAGCACTCACATATACTTTGACGTCAACGAATTAATATGAATTTTGAAGCACTTGAATTCTATTAAAAGTTTATCTTATGATGCATGCATATCAAATTAAATTCATCTGGATATTTCAATGAATTTTAAGAATATCCAAGTTGAATTTAGTATACGCCTTATGAAGCATGTGAGGTTTATTTAGAACTAAAATTAACGCCTTTTGTTTGCTTCTAAATTTGTGTTGCAAATTCGGTGACGTTGAAGAGTTTTAAATTATTCTAATAGCCTATTAGATCCCTTGGAATAACATTTAATTACTTTTTTTTATTCAAAGTTGATTAGTCTTTGAATATTCAATAAACTCTTATTTATATCTATTGACGATTATCAAACTCATCATAAACTCTACTCAATTTCTCCTTGATCTCATTCAAATGTTTAATAAGACGAATAATATACTTCAAATATTTTTCAAGAATTCATTGATTATGCTTATTAACAATCATTCAATCTCGTTAAAATTCTCTAATAAATTCTTTGATTTTCTCCGATTCATTTAGGTGAATTATGATTTGAAAATTATATTATAATTCCAAGAAGATCTTCTACTCTAATTGGATATTGATCGGATCATCTTAAATCAATTGAAATGAGATATTGAAGTGCTAAATTTATATTTATTGCGAAAATATTCAATTCACTTCAAGTTCATAAATCTGTTTGAGTTCAATCCATCTTTTTTTATTTGAAATATAATCTTTAAATTCATTTCAAATTCAGTCCCATTTATAATTCAAAATTCAATTCGACATCAATTTTATTTTAGCGAGTTTAGGCAGCGCTATTTATTTAGTTTGAATTTTATTTGCAAGTACGAATTTTGGATAAAATTTGAGCGTATTACGTCATCCCACATGAAATTGAAACTATTTTATTATCCGTCACCGATGAGTAACGGTTGGTGTTTTGAAGCGTCTGGCTAATTTTAATCGTTCATACGCCCTGATGAGCATAACAGGGTCTTCAATTACTTGCAAAAAAAATAAATATATCTAATTTCTACACATTCAAACCTCATCCATTTTTTTATACTCTTGCAAATAGCAACAATTTCAAGGTAGCAATAACTTTAAGCAAGTTCTCTGATTTCTGGAGAGATATTGATAGAGAAGAGAATGTAATTTCTTTTGTTATGAGTTTTAAAGGGGAAAATAAAGTGACAAAACTATCAAGAAATTGAATTAGGAGGCATATAGCTTATGAGTGCTGTGAAGTGAGGGGTAGTAGAGAGAGTTTAGGGAAGGAGATGGAGGCGCAAGAAGAACACTGATAGAGTTGCTTTCTTATTCTGAGGTTGTATTGAGATGGGGTTATGTATGGTAAGGATGAAGGAGAGTCACTATAGCATAGGAACCTAGTTTAGAAGGAGATCTTTGGGCAAGAGGAACCTACGATGATAGAGTTGCCTCTTAGTTACAAGAGGATAATGAGAAGACTAATGAATAGGAGGGCTGGTGGGGATGACTATTGTTTGGATGAAGGCAACATCGAAGGATAAACTGCATCATCTTTGGATGAAAGCGGGAAAACAAGAGCTGAGGATGGGGCCGAAATGAAGACGAGCGACATAGAGAGAGAGAGAGAGAAGACCTTCAGTTGACTGCATGGAACAAACGGGAGGAGGAAAAAAACTCGTTCACTGGGATGGGCGAGATTTACCTTGATGAGCATTAGGACTTGGGCAATGATCTGAGGGTGACTTGAGAGTTGAATGCTTTATTTCAAGCGGAGCAGCGAGATAACAGGATGGAACTAGAAGACTTGGTGTTGAGAGGAACATGAAAGAATCCGTAGAAGGATTCCGTCCGAAGAGAAGACGAGAGACAAACAACGTTGACCCGAGAGAGAGAGAAAGGAATCGAGAATCACCTATGCGGCTAGGAGGAGAATTCTTGATCGACGACTAGACGAGGTTACCATTCGACAATTATTCTCGGTTTGTGTATTGACGTCTAAGGATACAGCTTGGGCACTGTAGCGGGATTATGATTGGCTATGAGATCTATGTTGAAAGAGAGGATGCAAGGAGATGGGCCGGCGAAAACCCTGAGATGAGAAGATGGTATGGATGGAAGCTATGTTTGCTTTAATCAAGCAGGTAGGAAGGAGAAAGAGAGAGAGTGGGCGAGCGAGGAAACAGACTAGAACTATCTACCCAGATCCGTTGGAGAAAAAATCCTCATTAATGGCCTTAATTACGATTAATGGATTCCCATATGATTGCGGGATTTTAAGAAAATTTGAATGAAATTGAATCTATTTTGGAAATAACTTATACCCATATATTTTTTTTAATTCTAAAATAATTTAGATATTAAGAAATCAGATTTGATCAATATTAAAATAAATATCTGAATTTAGTTATTTTCATGATCATATTTATGTGAAATTCATCAAAATTTACAATATGGATGTCGCTTTCTAGGCAAATTTGATGTTTTGAGTTTAGCAGTAGTCCGTTTCACAATCGGAGATTTACTTGAGCAATGTCAAGTCAATCATGGCCAATTCGAGCTTAATTCTTGCGTGTGACTTGCTATTTGCTCCTACTTGACGAATCGACCCGAAGGCCTTGTTCAATAGTTTTTTTTGTTTGGTGACAACGCGTCGTTTCATGAAAGGAGCTCATTTGGATAGAGGCCCTCGACTTTAATATGCTTTAATATATTATTATTTTTTCCTTCATTAGGCGATTGATTGATGTGGAATATCAATTTTAATTGATTATGATATTTGAGCATTGGTGCGGTTGATTTCACGAAATAAATTTAGGTCCGCGATGCATACGCTTCCAACTCTCATTTTCATGACATCTAATTCTTGTTGATTTCAACATATCTGCTTAATTAAGCATATGAAAATTACTTATGGGTCAACAAGGCAAAGCTCTAAAACCTTAAATCTTAACTTCTTAGATGATGGAGAGGACACTATCATTATGAGGTAAGATATGAAAGGATTCAACTCTATAGTAACCCTCATAAGCCTAATCACCAAATTGGATTGGGACAAGAAGTATGAACTGATAAACTCTAAGTTAAATAAAGAAAGAATTGGTTCTTTCTCATACCTTGACCATCCTCCTTGACAACATGTTTTTTGTTTATGTTTGTGCAAGATTTCAAGCTATAACCTAAGAGTCTCATTTGATTGCAAATAAGAAAACTTTTTAATTTATTGACACACTTGTTTTGTGGTATCCTAAGAATGCACTTTCTTGTGATTTTGTTAAATTTTTTTATGTTAACTTTGTAGGTTGCAATATTGATTGAGAAGTATGCCAAAAACCAATCAAATTTTGGATTTATCAATTATGTAATGGACAATTTTTCTTTATTTTGTATTTTTTTCCAGATATTTTATAACTTCCTTCATAAGCATGGTCCAAGGAAGACTAAATGTGATATGAAGGCTTAGCATATAATTTGGATGGTCTTGTAAACAAATATAAAAAATAGGTCATGGAGTTAAAGAAAATAAGGCGACCAACATAAAGATCAAGTCCAACTATTCTCTTAAATTGTGCAAAATCAGTCAATTTGACCCAAAGAGCATGAAACTTATGAACATCCAAAAAAAGCCAAATAAATGGATTTTAGCCTCTAACCATCAGCCCTTACCACTTTCATGTTATAAGGAAGAAACCTCCATATTTCTAGGTCCACACCTCCCACTCCATGGAGAATCAACCTAACCACCTCCCCCATTGTTTTTTACGTATTAGCTTTTAAATCAAGAAAACCTTTGAATAAGATTAGTCTTGAAGAATGGAAAAACATAAGAAGGTTCTTCTTCAATTGGAGTTTACTTAGTAGATTCCACAATTAAAGTTTAGTGACTTCCAATCACTTAGCTCTTTGGTGAGAATCAAGCAGTTTTTCTTTAGTGTTTTTCTATAAATTTTATTTCCATAGTATTCCTATCCACTCCCAAATCAATTCCCACCATTTCCCTTCATCCATTCCACCAAAACAATAAAACTAACCCCTCTTGATCCTAATCCCCTCTTCTAACTCTTGGTCCTCACAAGCCCAAAAACTCATAACCTCTTCCAATCATCATCCAAAACTCCTCACTGTTTTTGCTTATCCTCGACCTTCCATTCCATGGCATAATTCATGCCCTAATGCCTCTCAAAAACACTTAAGATCTAATGGTGCTCCCTCACCCTCCCTCAATCATTCATTGAGCATGATACCCTCTACATCTCAGCCTCTAAGGTAGACATTGACCTACACATTTCCCACTCTTCTACATCTGCCACACTACATAGCGTAGCTCTCCCATCAGCCCAAGTTCTATTAAAAAGGTTCCATGCCAAACAGAAAGCTTTTGTGCATCCCGTCCAAATTTCGTTCATCACAAACTACTACCACCTCTCCACAAGACCACCCCTCACTTCCCTGTCTTCATCACTTACTTAAGAGGGAACACCACTCAATGAATTCCACTTAGCGCCCCATCATAAATATAACATGATATATCAATATATTATATTATAATATCTTCTCTGCAGCACATATATGATCATTTCTTTATATGAATAACCTATTTCCTCAATAAAGGTCATTTATCTAACCACAATCTTTACATCATCATCCATGAACATCATCATCATAAAGTTTAAAATAGAAAATGGAGAGATACTTTCGAAAACTGCCAACAGCTGTTGTCAAGCATAGAGATCTACTACCTTCTTGATGAAGATGACAACCGGACGTAGCCACTTCTCCAGCTATGACCAGCCATCAAAGTCTTCCATTCTTTGATCCTCAAGACTCCATGCTATCTACCTATGATATTGACCCAAGCCACTATAATCATGGCGGACCCATGTTATATTTAGGGTGGGCAAATGCCCACTCTATTTTTTTTCTCTGATATCTAGAGGGCAATTTAGTAATATGCCTTAAAAAAACATAGGATTGCCCATCCTCACTCTAGACTGGTTGACCCTCGACGACGGCCAATGACGACACGTTATGACGTTACCTCCCTCTCCAGCCTTTCTTCGGTTCTCTGGACTCTAATAGCGACGACGACGACGACATAGCCCATCACACCTCCACTCGTGCCTTCTTCATTCCCTACACCGACATTGGAATAATTAGTCCGATAATTTCAATTTTGGTATGACACCCCTGCCAAGTGCCTACTTCAGTAATCTCCCTTAATATTTATTTATTTATTATATAGTATATATTAATTATTAGGCAAATTTTTAGAAGAAATTTTATTGCATTTGATAGTAACATTTTACATGGTGATTGAGAAGCAATTTTATTTTAAATTATACATTATTCATTTTGATTTTTTTAATATTAATTTTTTATATAATTAGTTTGTTCACCCTCAAAAGTGAGCTTGGTTCCGCCCCTGACTACAACCACCTTATCGAACTCAGCACTTCACCATGGTAGCCACTACAATCCTCTAGCACTTGTTCCTGACCATCAAAAGGGAGAAGGCGGGAACATGCATTGCAGCTTTTGAACCTTTTTTTATAAGAAATAATAGGTGATGGAAGTAGATAATTAGGAAACAAATTACCAAGATAATGGTGGCTTAATATTTGTTAAAAATATTATGCAGAATATGAAAAGAATGATTCTGAATTTTAGGGATTTTGAGATTTCTAATTTGATCAGAAAATATTTGAGAAAAATAATACGCTGCACATTAATAAAAATGATGGTATAATACTAGTAACCAATAGCATGCACAATTTTTTATCGTCAGTTTCCTTTCTATGAAGGTCTGTCTTGATAGGAGGCTGACAAAGAGTTGGTGTGATATAAAGGACTGCTCAACTAAATTAGATTGTTGAAGTTGCTTGTGTTACCACAAGTGATGATGAAGTTATTAAACATGCGTGGAAATACAGGGATGGGTCTCATTTAACCCTCTGTTATGTTCTCGATTAAACCAATGAATATTGATGCTCTTGAATTAAATTTGTTGATAATTAAGACAGTTTCTATGAAGTCAACACAGTTTCTATGAAGTTGACCCTAGTATTTTCTTACGAAAGAATAATAATCTCAACGATTGCAGTAATTCATGCAACATAAAATCAAGGCAGAAGCTTCTACCTGTCGTACTGCCCTGAAGATTGGAACAGTAAGAAAATCATAAATGAAAGTTGTGGCTACAAAAATGCCACCTGGGCGAAGAATTCGGCTTATCTCTGCAACCTAAAAGATGATCAAATTTTAAATCAGATAACCCAGTAAGTTTACTTCTGACAAAGAAAATCATAAAAGGATGCATAGTTTTAAATAGTACACAGCTGACGAACATAATCATGGCTTTCAAGAATTTAAAGAAACTCATTTTGCAATTTTGGTTCTTTTGAGTAGTTTTATGATATAACATCAAAAATAAAATTAGCTGCCATTATAGGCCTAGTACATTAGTTTCTTTACTCAACTGTTATCGATTGACAGAGGCATGAAATACTGTGTTAAATACTCACAGCAGCAGAAGGTGATGGCCAGCAATGCAATGCAGCACCTGCATGCACCCCATCTATGGAATTTGAAACAAAAGGAAGCCTGGAGATATCAGCCTTGACCAAGATTAAGTTCCTGGAAGATAATTCTATATGATATCAGATTCTCCAAGCGTACCATCAAATGCAGAACCTCAATTCAGTATATCTCTATGCGGAAACGAATGTCTTTCAAAATAAAAGAGAGGCTGATAGAAGAGAAAGTGAAACAAACTCTTTTGGTGTGTTCTCTTGCTTAATGTATTCATAGCACTGACGCAGCATATTTTCGGAGAAGTCCAAAGCAACTACATGAGAATACATTCCACTTTTGGCAAATAACCTTGAGAATAGTCCACTCCCACAGCTTGCATCTATAATAGTTCCTCCAGTTGTAGGCTTAAGGTAATTTTGGGCCATTTTAAACTGTATAGCATGGAAAGGCCCAGAAAAACAGTTTGCATATAAAATGTTGTTGGAAACATATCACATAAAAAGTTAATGTTTACTTACTGACTACAGGAATTTCCTTGGAGAAAAATGAGTCAAATGTTAAATGGAAAACGTTAGATCAGCTTGTTTACAATTGCACTGAAAAGGATGTGGCGGGATTTATTTACAATATAAAATCTATCTTTATAGCTATAGATAGTAACACAAGTTTTCTTTCTAACCTCTCTTTCTGGTCCGGGGAAACCACCCCATATAAAACTTTGACGCCATCCTCTCTCATACAGAAATGGCACCAAAGGATTCCTGTACCAATCAAAAGCAAACAAAATTGAGTGAATACATGCACCAAAGATATCTGGAATTAACCAAAAATACTGACGAACAATTTTTACAGTAAGCCAAAGCTCTCCCCATATCTCTTCAGGGACGAAGTTCAAAATTATCAGATGCATAGTGTCTAATATGGCAGTGAAGGTGTCCTGCGTCTTAATTATTCCCGCTATGACTGATATAACTAGCAATTATAAGAGGCGACAAAGAAAGCATTTTTCAGGGGATCTCTTCTACCAGTAAAACGTTACATAAAATGCATTATCAGCTTATCCCAGTTATCCGAGAATGGCTTTATGAATCACTTTCCTCCTTTCATTCCAACTAAGTTCTAACTAATTGCTAAACCTATTCCACACACATCTTGTTGAGGCACATAATGCTATGGTTAAATCTCACATCTGATTATTATAAAAATATATTGGTGTAGAAATACCAAGTGGTGGCGCAAAAATGATCATAAGTTTTTGGGTTGAAAATAATTTAAAAAGTTGGACTACTATTCATTAGAAGAAAATAATCATTTATGCTTACACAACTTTTACAACAATTACAATTTTTAAACGACTAAAATTTAAAATAACTAAAAATTATTAGTAAATTAAAGCCAAATGAGAAAGGCTAGGGATTGATAGCCAATAATAAAATTTACATCAAAACTAGTGAAATGAATCTATGTTTTAATTTTACCAGTGGTAGGAAGTTCCCTAAAAGCGATGCTGAATCAATTTGATTGTGTTTAAACATAGCCAAAAGTTTGCTAGGACGTCAATCACAAGTGACACACCACAACTTAACCAAAATGGTGAAAAGTAAGCGATTTAACTAGCAAGTCACCTACAAAGGACACAACAACTTAATATGATTGTAGTGACTAATGAAGAAGGTAGGGCTATATTAGATTTTGTCTTAAAAATGATTTTAGTTCTAACACTTTATTTAAGAAAAGAGATGAACATATTATTACTTATAAAAATGGATCTAATAAAACACAGATTGATTATTTTCTGATAAGAAAAATAGATCGTTTAAATTGTAAAGATTGTAAGGTCATTCCAAGTGAAATTTTAAGTACATCGTATTAGTTTTAGATTTTAAGATGAAAGGTTGTAAGAGAAAAATAAACTAAATTATTGTCTAGATTAGATGGGGACACTTAAAGAAACAAATAAAAATATTTTTAAGAGCAAGCTACAAGAAATTAGAATTTGGGATGCTCATAAAGGAAAACGTTATGTGGGAAAAATATCAAGTGAAATTAAGCAAGTTGCTAAAGATGTGCTTGGAGAATCAAAAGGAAAAACTTCTTTTAATAAGAATAGTTGGTGGTGGAGTCAGAGTGTGCAAGAAAAGATAAGAAATAAGAAGCATTGTTATAAAACTTGGTTTAGATGTAAAAACTCGAAGAATTGGAAAAAATATAAAGTGGCCTGTCGAGATTCTAAGAAAACAATATATGATGCAAAAAAATTTAGCTTTTAGTGATTTATATAATAGATTAGATACCAAAGAAAGTGAAAGATGTATGTATAAGTTAACCAACTAAAGAGATAGGAGAAATAAAGACATAGTTCAAGTGGGGTATTAAGATGAAAATAATAAAGTGCTTTTCTTAGAAAAGAAATTGAAAATAAGTGGATGAGGTATTTTGATAAACTTTTCAATGAAAGATCTGAAAGTATGATTGATTTTAGCAACCTTAATACCCTAAACAAAAATAGAGAATTTCATTTTTATCGTCGTATTAGTAAATCTGAAGTTAGTGAAGCTTTAAAGAAAATGAAATGTGAAAAAGCAGTAAAACCGGATAATATTCCAATTGATGTATGGAAATGTTTAGGAGATCAAGGAATTTCTTGGCTTACAAATCTTTTTAATGTTATTTTAAAGACTAAAAGATGCGATGAGTGGAGAAAGAGTTTGTTGGTTCTATATTTAAGAATAAAGGTGATGCACAAGAGTGTGCAAATTATAGAATTAAGTTAATGTGCCATACATTAAAATTATGAGAGAGAGTGAGCATAGGTTATGATGTGATTCAAAAGTTTCTCACGTCTTGGTTTCATACCAGATCTACTGGATGTTATACATTTGTTAAGAGGTTTGATGGAGAAGCATAGAAAGCAAGAAGGATCTACATATGATATTTATTGATTTAGAGAAAGCTTATGATAAATTCTCAAGAGATGTTCTTTGGAGAGTTCTAGAACAGAAAGGAGTTAATATTGGTTATATTCAAGTCATTAAAGATATGTATACTAGTGCTGTTACTTGTGTCCAAACACAAGGAGGATTGACAAAATATTTTCCTATTTCAGTTGGATTACATCAAGGAACAACATTAAGCCCTTATCTTTTTACTTTAGTTATGGATGTTCTTACGAGGCATTTACAAGAAGATGTACCTTGGTGTATGCTTTTTACCGATGACATTCTTCTTGTTGATAAGACTAGAGAGGGAGTCCAATAGAAACTTGAATTATGGAGGTCAACTTTAGAGTCTAAAGGTTTTCGTTTAAGTAGATCTAAAACTGAATATATGGAGTGTAATTTTAGTTGTAGAAGTTTTAGTGGTAGTGCTGTGACTTTAGGTGATCAAGTCATTAATAAGAGTGAGCGATTCAGATATTTAGGCTTATTGTTCAAAATGATGGTGAAATAGATGGAGATGTTATTAGTAGAATTCAAGTTGGATGGTTGAAGTGGAGGAATGCATCTAGCCTATTGTGTGATAGAAAAGTTCACTTAAACTAAAGGAAAAATTTTATAAGATGGTGGTAAGACTACAATGACTTATGGTGCGAGAATGTTGGCCAATAAAGAGAAGCATAAGACTAAGTTAAGTTTAGAGATGAGGATGCTCGTGGATGAGTGGCTTTACTCTTAGAGATAGAATGCAAAATGAGTATGTTAAAAAAGAGTTGCTCAGTGGTAGATAAGATTAGGAGAGTCTTAGATGGTTTGGACATAAAGCGTTGGTCAGATGACGATTAGGAGAGTAGATGCATTAGATTTGCCTTATGTTAAGAAAGGTAGAGGTAGACCTAAAGACTTGGTTAAGATGTATAAAAAATGATCTTAGTATACTTGAATTAAATGAGAATTTGACACATAATAGGACACTGATGGCGAAGGATTCATGTTGACCACCTAGTGGGATTAAGGCTTGTTGTTGTTGTTGTTGTTGTGTAAAATAAGCCAAGGATAATATGATCAAAACAAACATTAAATTTGTTACATGAAACATACAAATTTTAATGTGAAAATAAGCAAAGACTTACAATTATGTGGTATCTATGTAAATCCCCAATAAATATTGTTTGTTCTAAGAAAATTAAACATTGATTTACACACATAACACTCAAAACATCTTAAATTATAAATCTAACATCTTAAACATTATTTATTTATCTAACACCTAAATTTTTTAAATATAACAAAAATACCATGTTAGTTCTTTGTAAGCTTGTTGTTAACTTCATCTGTGGGCACTCAATTTAATTTCCCTCTCACAATTAGTAGTGAGAAATTCATATACCTCGAATACCTCCTAAACACATTGAAACAAATCTTCACTGCTTCATTCATCTTCCCATCAAGATCTACATCCATAGCCCTGACAGATCCTTCTGCACCACCCTATCGTCCTCCAGACAACCTACCCCCCTCAGCTTGGGAAACACCTCCGTTAAATATAACCTTAAATAATCCAGAAACTCTACTTGCTTAGCAAAAAGACAAAGGTTCATGATGCAATTCAATACAAAACTGCAATTCTATTTGTAAATATAGAATTGCAGGTTCAAGCTACGATTAATATATAGTACTTGATAGATCAATGCGGTTTGGATCGAGATGTTATCTTGAGGAAAGAAATATTTAAATTTATATGAGAATATTTGAATGAATTGTTTTGTTGTTTGAATATGGTTTGCTTTAATTTTGCAAACTATTTGATAATATGATGCATTTATGCATTATTACTTATTACTTTAGTAAAAAGTATTTTTAATATATGTTGATCAATACATGTAAAGGTTTGTAATTGTGAGTAACGAGCATCATTGTTATTTGCTTGGTGAGAGTCTTTGTGAACTCGATTTCTCACAGGTGAATACAACAAAAGTAAAAAATGATGAAAGAGAGAAGCATTAATAGAGAAAAAAAATCATATCTATTATTTCCTCTTAAATCTCTTGTTTTGAGCTGCATATAAAAGCTGAAAAAAGATGTGATGGATTTTATGCTACTTGGCCTAAAGCGTTGGATACAGTGGGTGGGGCATCACAGCCATAATAAAAAAATTAGGATCATCGTTTATGCATACTTATTGTTCCATCCTTATTTTTTTACTATTTACTCGCTTTGTGGTTGCTCCATGGCTACATAAAATTGAAGAGACTCACAAAGTACCCTCATCTTTTCTCCCACCCTCGCAGACAAATGCGTCTTTCCTCCACCCTCCTTTGTTTTGTTTTGTCTAAATTCACGTAAATCCGCCTATCAGGGAATTAGTAAATCGAGTTAATCATTGTCGCTTTATTGTTAGGAAGACTTTGTAAATCATTTAACCATGCGACTTCTTTAGGATTCAAGAATCGGTTTAACCATCTTGTAGATGATTTAGTGTGTTAAATGATTAAAGCAATTTTTGTTATTTTAATCAATCATAATTAAAAGCCATGACAAGTAAAATTATTTAAAATCATTCTAATGAAAAAAATGTCAGAACTTTATTTTATAATTCAACATCTCCTATAAATAGTTCTTATAAATTTTGAGATTACACATTAATCTCTAAATTCATTTTATTAATTTCAACTATTTAATTTTTTTAATTCATTATTAAATTTACTTAGTTCACTAACTTACTTTGAAAGAAGTTTTTTTTTATTAAATAGTTATATCAGTCTGCATATGTGTTCATTTAAGTAATGATTTTATTTTTATTTTATATATGAAATTGAAAATGTTATATTTAAAAAAATTCAAGTATATATTGGTTGCTTGTAGATGGAAATTATATTTAGAAAAATTATAATATATGTTTTCTATTTATTTATGTTTTGAAAAAAAAATATTATGAGAAAGTTCTTAGTGGAACTTAAAGTTTACATTAACTTATGTGGATCATGTTACAATTTCATTAGCTTCAAAATTTTTAATATTACATCAAAAAATAGTATCATCATTAACTTTGTTATTGAAATTTACTTTATTTTAAATTTTATTATATCTTTGATAAATATTTAATCATTAACTATATACTTTATATAAGGTGTCCCTTGAATATTAGAATATTTAGAAATATTTTTAATGAAATATTATTCACAATGTCGACTTGGAGGAGAAATTATAGATGATGCATAATATAAATGCGACACGGCGAGAGCTTGGAATACCGATAAGAGGCGGTGGACGGATAAAAACTTACATAAGAATCTTAATTAAAATCTCAATCATACAAAAGTTAAATCATTTGTGGATTGTAATCTTGTATGATTGGAGATTAGAGTTTCTTTCTCAAATCCGTATTCCTTATCAACTCCGATGAAATGATATCAGCTAGATTTTATATTAGGGACATAAGTATGATCATCAAAAGCCATTAGGAAGAGAATAAATTTTATGAAGAAATTTGCATATGATTATAATGATTGATGCATATTATAATTAATTTGTGCTTCGGGCTATGGAATCAATTAGGGAAGATATGGGTGAAAATAGAGACACAAAACTGGCCAAAATTTGGTGCAACCACCTTCACTAGCGATAGATGCATTTACTTAAATGATGGAAGCAATGAATCAAATGATGGAAACAATGACTCAAATGTTAAGAAATCAGCATACACAAGCTAGTGGAAGTGGTGTAGAATCAGAAAATTGGTTGATGCGGATAGAAAAAATTCTAGAAAGTATGTCATGCCCTCCAAAAAGAAGTTGCTTTGGCTTTTTTTTTGAGGCGAAAGATGGCGAGGCGGTTGAAGAGAAGTTTGAAGGAAAGTCTTGCAATCTTTTTTTTATGGGAGGACTTTGTGAAGACTTTATATAGATTTGTACCCTCTCGGGTTAGGAGACAAATGCAGACAAATTCATCGATTGGTATAGAGATGGATCATGCAATATGAACGAGTTTACAATACTTTCAAGGTATGTACCTCAATTGATACCAAATGAAGAAGAAAAATGCCACAAGTTTTATCCGGGTGAAGGATGTAGTCACGACCTTGATTCCTCTCAGGTATTGATGACTATGCCGTCATGAAGATAGAAGGATAGCGAATGTGCAAGTTACTGGAGGAGGGATATTCAAAGAGGAGAATGATGATAGAAATTTGGTAAGAATGTTCAAACTAAAAAATCAAACTAGAAGAAGCTTAAGTCATATACCAATGCCAGCAATAGCAGTATAATCACATGCCCAAAATGTGTAAGAGCACATAAAGGAGAGTGCCTTTTAGGCACAAACACTTGCTATTAGTGCCATCAGCTAGGAAATATGGCAAAATCTTGTCATATCTTGAGTCGAAATCTTGATGGATCTGGGACAAGTATTCAACCTCCTGATGGATAGACAAAAGATGGAATCAGCATCAGTTCCATCTCAAACTTCGAGAAACACGATCGAGTTTTTACTCCTAATAAGCAAAAGACTCTCGATGTTATTACATGTATGTCTTTATTTAAATTAGCATTATTATAATTTTATATTGTCTTTGATATATTTGTTTATATATCTACTCATTTATAGGTATCATCTTTATTGAAAGTCGGTTAGAGTTTTATTTGATATTAGCATCACATTCATTTATATCGAGGAATGTGTGAAAATTTGGGATTGCAAGTAATGAAAATGTCTGTAGTACTTTCAGTAGCAATACCAAATGGGTCTCAAATGAATGCTAGAAATATTTGCAGTGTGAACCTGAATATCTGTGAAAGAGGTTTGGATGCAGATTAAATAGCACTACTCATATATGAATTTGATGTGATTTTAGGAATAGATTATCTCATTATCTACTATAGATTGTTGTAAAAGATAGTCAAATTTTATATTCTGGAAGAATTCAAATTTGTGGGGCATAACGTATTAGCTATGATGGTGTCTTGCTTAAAAGTTCAAAAGATCTTGGCAAAATCTATGGAAGTTTTCTTGCTCAAGTCACCGATGTTACTAAAGTAAAAAAAGTTAGAGGATATACCGAGTAAAAGTATCCGAGTCTTTATGGATGAGTAACGGGTTTACCTCCAGAGAGAGATAGATTTCTCATTGATTTAATTCGCAAAACCAGAAAAAAGTACCATAGAATAGCGATCAAAGAATTACAAGAGTTGAAGAATCTACAAGAATTGTTAGAGAATGGATTTCAGCACACATCTCCTTGGGAGCTCTTATTTGTGAAGAAGAAAAATGGGAACTTAAGGCTATGCATGTGAGAGAACAAACTCACATTGAAAAATAAATATCCTTTGTCAAGAATTGATAATCTTTTGATCAAAGAAGGAACTTTAATATTTTCAAAATTGATTTAAGATCGAGTTATCATCGGTTGAGAGAAGAAGAAGATATATAAAGGCGCATTCAAATACAAGGTATGAGCACTATGAGTTTGTGGTGATGCCTTTTGGCTTAACAAATGCTCCAACTGTATTTATGGATCTCATGAATAAAATCTTAAACCCTTTTTAGATTCATTTGTGATTGTATTCATAGATGACATTCTAGTTTATTCCAGAGATGAAGTAGCTCATGAAATCAATCTTCATATTATTTTGCAAGCTCTAAAAGGAAATGAATTGTATGCAAAATTTTCAAAGTGTGAATTTTAGTTAAATAGTATCATATTCTTGGGGCACATGATTAGTAGTGTAGGGGTTTCAGTGGATCAGAGTAAAATCAGAGCAATAGCTGAATGGCTCAAACCAACCGTCACGTCGAAGTTTCTTAGGGTTGGCAGGATATTACAGGAGATTCGTTGAAGGATTTTCACAGATTGTCATGCCACTATCAAGGCTAACTCAGAAAGCAGTCAAGTTTGAATGGTCAGATCATTGTGAAGAGACTTTTCAAAAATTGAAGAATTGTTTAATGAATCTTGTATTAACTATTCCATGAGACGTAAGGATTTCAAAGTTATAGTGATGCATCATTAAGAGGCTTGGGATGTGTACTTATGCAGAATGGAAGAGTGATTGCTTATGCTTCAAGACAATTAAAAAATCATGAAAAGAATTATTCATGATCCCAGAACTAGAACTTGTGATATTTGTATTAAAATTTGGACATTATTTATATGGAGTAAAGTGTGAAGTTTTCATCGATCAAAGCTTAAAATATATCTTTACTCAGGAGCTAAATTTAAGGCAAAGGAGATGGTTGGAACTCATTAAAGATTATGATTTAGATATTCAATATCATTTGGGGAAGACAAATGTAGTTGTTGATGCTTTAAGTAGAAAAATATCTAATAGTGCTTATTGGTGGATCTCAAGGAGGAGTTGATTAAAGATTTAGAAAAGCGAAAATTTCAATTATTAAATCTGAGATGATGCTTCATTGTTAAATCAAATGGCTATACAATCAAATTTGAAAGATAGAGTATGAGATGTTTTCAAGATAATGACTTTGAAAATTTTAGATTTGGTAAAAGTATGCCATACATAAGATTTTGAAATTGATGGAGGGATTCAAGTATCATGACAGGTTTGCATTCCAGATGTTAGAGATTTGAGGAAAGACATCTTACATGAAACACATCATTCTAATTATACAATTCATCCAGGTAGTAGCAAAATGTATCAAAAATTTAAGGAAATATTTTGGTGGTCAGAAATGAAAAGAAGTGTAGCTGAATTTATCTATAAGTGTCAATCATGTCAGATGGTTAAAATTTGAACATCGGAAGCCAAGTGAACTTTACGACCATACCTAAGTGAAAATGGGATAATATTGTTATGGATTTTATGGTTGACTTACCTAGAAGAGGATGCAATGCTATTTGGGTTATTATTGATAGGTTGACTAAATGCACACTTATACTTTATCCTTATCAAACAATCGATGTTGTTGAAAAGCCGAATGAAGTATGTTGAAATTGTGAAGTTACATGGTGTGCCAAAATCTATAGTATCGGATCGGGATGGCGGTTATAGGCTGTGGAGAAAAATCCAAGAAGTTTTAGGCAAGCTTACTTTCGATCTCGCATTCCATCTACCGATGGCTCGAAAGAAAAATTCAAACACTTGAAGATTTGCTTAGACTTTGTATCCTTGATTTTGAGGGAAATTGGAAAATTCATTTGTTTTTGATTGAGTTTGTCTACAATAATAGTTTTCAAGCAAGTATTGGTATGGCTCCCTATGAAGCATTATATGAAAGAAAATCTGAGCAGCTTTGTTGGGTAGAGCAGTGAAAGAAGAATCATTAGTGCGGATATAGTAGATGTGCAAAAGATCCAATTGATTCGTGATAGATTAAAAATTGTTCAAGATAGGCAGAGGAGATATTATAATGTTAAACATCGACTAGTAGAGTTTGAAGCGGGAGAATTTGTATTTCTTAAAGTCAGCCCCATGAAAGGTATAAAACGATTTGGTAAAGTTGGAAAGTTGAGCCCATGTTATATTGGTCAATATGAAATCTTGGAAAAAAAATTGAGAAAGTGGCTTATAGACTGGCTTTACCTTCTCACGTGCAAAGAGTGCATAATGTGTTTCATATTTCTCTTCTGTGAAAATATATTACTGATGAAGCCAACAAAATTATTGTGGACCCTATTGATATTCAACCGGATCTCACATTTGTGGAGGAGTCAGAAAGAATTATAGGTTATGATATTAAGCATCTCAGGAATAGAGAAATTTCATTTGTCCGTGTACTGTGGAAATATGGATCAGATCGAGAAGCGACGTGGGAGAAGAAATCAGAAATGTGAGAATTTTATCCTCAATTGTTTAATTAAAGGTATGTTCATTTCTATTAATGTCATTTAATTTGAGGGAAATTTTATAAGAGGAGAGATTGTAATGACGAGAAAAAAAAAATTAAATAAAATACAACCATGACGGTTAGCCTTGATTGGAAAAAAAAGGGGAGTTCGGTTTGACAAGCCGAAATAGAACTCAAAACAGAGAGGGAGAGGAAGGGAGAGGAAGGGAGAAGAAGGAAGACTCACCTTGCGTGAGTCAGTGAGTGAGACGACCTTGCCGAGGAGTCTTTCGTGCGTCGTCGGCCGAGGAAGAAGAAGAGGAGTTTAGTGCAGGGAGGCTGACTCCAGCGTCGACATCGACTGGGAGGCTCTTGTCTTAACCAGAGAGGAGAGAGGAGGAGTCGCGTCTTGAGAAGCAAAGAGTGCGTGACTTAGGGCAAACTGAGAGGGAATATAAAAAGGTAAGTAAATAAATTATATAAGTATATGTTTAATTGAAATTTGATTTTAATGTTATTAGCTTTGATTTTAATGTTATTTTAAGTTTAACTTAGGATTTATCGATTTCAACAAATAATTTAATTTAGGAATATGTAGCATAAATTAAATCCAAGTTTAAGATATCATTTTAAAATCATTTCAAGAATCATTTTAAGAAAAATAATAAATAAAAGTATTAAATTTAGGTGAACCTATAAATGAAATGGAAACATTTGAAACTTATGAATGAAATGTATGTAGTAAAAGTATGATTAATTGTATTAATAGATTGAGAGCTAAATTTTACCTTTCTTTAAGTATAATATAAATTAAACTTAATTATTTAAATTTTATATGCTACATGCAAAATATGACTTAAGTATTAACTTGATATTTAATAAATATACATAATTTAATAAATAAATTAACTAAATATGATTATTATTATTATTAATTATTATTAATTTAACTTGATTTAGAAAATAGACAATGAATATTGATGAAGGTGGCGATTAATAAAATCTATACATAAGTATCATGTAAGAAATAAATAAAATAAAATACATTGCTTTCTAATATTGATCCAATTAATATTTCTATAGAATTTCAATTAAGGAAAGAAGCGTTAAAGAAAGGAAATTCAAGAGTAAACCAAGTTAAAGTGGGTAATTATTATGTTCTTACATTTATGGTAAAAATGTCTTTACTTTCTTGTGATGAAATGCATGTTTATATGATTATGACTTTTTTTTTTGCATGAGTTGTGATTTATTTTCTGTTTCATAAACGTAATGTTTCAGTATCTTCATGTTGGATAATCACCTGAATGTTAGATCATATTATCACTTCATCATTTTATAAAGTTAACTGATTTACTGTTAGTTATGAATTAATATGCATAGATGTATAACCGTATGCTATGAATATGTATGTTGAAAGTGGAGTTCACCCCCTTATAATATTAAGGGGCCTTGATACCCATGCACTGATAAAAAAAAAATTGGGCAAATGGTAATTTACTTGTCCTTTGGATGAGTATTGATAAATATTTTATTTTGGTAAAGGTTTAGACGGTGACTCCTAAGGCGGATGATAAATGTAAAAGTAAAAGTTCACATGAAATGTTTATGTATACTACCCATATGTTTAATTGTTTGAGCAAATTTTTTTTATGTACATATGATAACAAAAATTTGCATGCATCCTAGTTCTACCTTCTTGTTTACTATAGTGTAACAGCATAATTGACCCACTAAATTTTATTCAATTGCTAGTTGTTTAATTTTTTTCAGGTAACCATCCTAACTAAATAGCGGAGAGAATGGAGAGTTATGTTTATTGTCGTAGAGAGACTTCAGGAGATAGGTAATTATGTCAGTTATGTTGAATTATGTTTAAATTGTATGTCATATGAACTTTGTTAGGATATATATGTATGGACAAATTGTTAAATCATTTGTGGATTGTAGTGACTCTTGTATGATTGGAGATTTTAATTAAGATTCGAAGTGAAATATAAGTTTTTCTTTTATCTGTCCGACCGTCTGTTCCCGCCTTGGTATTTCAAGCTCCCAGGCCGGATCGTGACAATAAAAAAATTTAGGTTATTGTGAAGCTTAATTTTTTATTTTGTTATATGAGATATTTTAATTTCTATTTTATATAAAAGTATAATATTTTTTATTTTGTTGTGCCCCTTCTGAGAAAAAATTCTGGATCCGCCCCTACCTAAAAGAATAAACTGTAGTTGCAAGAATTAGATTTTTGAAGGGAACAAGCAAGCCGAAGTTCCTTGAATTAGTTGTTCAGGAATTTTTGCCACCATTAGATCTAATAACTGTTTCTTTGTATGCATATTGCTATTAAAAGAGTTGATGATGTTAATGGTGATCATATTACTCAATAAATGAAATGTTGTGAGCATAAGCAATGAACTCTTCTTAATGGGTAAAGGGGATGAGGGTTTTTTGTTTTGAATGGATTAAAAAGCTTTCTATCTCTATTAGATATATTAGAAAATGTTCACAATGTTTTATCTATTTTCCCTAGTCATTTGTATACCGGCAATAGATCCAAGCAGTAGAGAGGATGAAGGTTGCTCATTGGGTGGGGAGCGGGTGAACCGAGAAGAGAGAAAACCTTTAGGTGCTTCTGTTGCGCAAACAAATCTAAACAATGAACTTACGGTGACAAGTGGCATGGTATTTTTGTTGTATTTAAATGTTTTAAGTGTTAAGAAAAGTAAATATAAAGTTTAGGGTGTTAGATATGTAAATTAGAATATTTTGAGTGTTATGTATGTAAATCCCTCTAAAATAAATATAAACCTTTAGGTTCTGTCATATGAGAAACAAATTGCGCAACCAAATCTAAACAACAGGTTTACAGTGGCAAGTGGCATGGTATTTTGGTTGTATTTTAAGTATTAGATGAGTAATAAAGTTTAGGGTGTTTGATATATAAAATTAGAATTATTTTGAGGTTATGTACATAAATCCCCTAAATTAAATGAAAAGAGGAAAAATCAAAGAGCATTAAGGAAGGTCGTAAGTTATTTTTAACCTTCGTCTTTCCCCCTAACCCTTTCATGCACTTCATATTTCCTATATCTCATAAATCTGTTGGATCGTCAGATTTACTAAATCCAGGATTTAAGATAAAATGGAGAAGACACATGATTTAAGATTATGTGGGATTTAAAGTTGTCATTTTTGCCATGTGGCAGGATTAAGTTTAAATCCTGTTCAAATCCTGCTACCAGACATCACCACAATTGTGAAGAGCATGCCACTTTGTCGGATTAATTAACATAGGAGACCAAAAACATAACCATTTTGAATTAAACAGTTCTGTTCATCAACCTGACAGTTTGCCGCTTATTATATCAAACTATAAAAGTAGATCCAAAACATAAACATCATTGAAGCATATGCTCCATAATACCGTTTGGATAACACAGGTATCTGAAATGCAATGAGTTGTCTAGTCAAAACATCAACTAAAGATGTAGTCTTCCGCATGGCATTTAGTTTAATTAGAATAACAAAGTAAAAAAAAACTTTCCAATAAAAGCCTCTTTTTGTCTTCAAGAACAAAGGCTTCAAATCTATTGCAGCTCCATATAATATAAGCTTGAGGGAGAAGAAAATAAAGTAAATAAAAACTTATGCACATAACAAGAGAATGATAAAATTGAAATGGATTTATCTAGATTCAAGTTATAGGTCCACGGAATGAAAAAATTCAAGCCCACAAATCTCGATAGATCACCTGGACGCTAAAATGCTACCTTATATTAGGGAAGCTTAAGGTGCTTTCTGATATCACTAAATATATAATGACTATAATGGTACTACTGCAATGTGTAAATGACCTGAATATTTATGTTGCTGCTGGCATGGTTTCAGAATATTCCTTCAATCCACTCGCTATCGTGAGATCAAAGTAAGTTTCATTGTGGGGATATTACTTCTTGCATATATAACATTCAACCTGCAACCAATGGAGACCACGTAAGATAAATGAAACAATGTGGCATCTGAGACCATGCAAAATTATATTATAAGAACAAGATGTATAAAAATTAGAGAACGCCAAAGAGTTTACAGTAACTCCACTTAAGCACAAACTTGATCACTTACAAAGTCAATTGTGGGTCGCTTCTATTGATAAACGGCTTGTAACAAATTGGACATGCAAGATTGTATAATAGAGTGTCACAATATTCAGAGCTCTTCCTGTTTTTTCCATGGTAGATTTCTGAAATCAGATTAACAATGAAAACAGTTGTATAAGTCAATAAGATGAAATCACTAAAAGTTGAACGGATAGAATAGTTTAGGCTTTTAAAGTAAAAAGAGATTGTGCCATAAATGTGATCTAACACTTATTTAAAGTTGAAGACATAAAATCTATGTCACACCTCAGATCTAAAAGGTGGTACAATCCAACAACATTGACAAGATAAAGAGATTTAATCTCAACTTGCAAGACAAGCCTCAAGAGTCAAAATCAAGTAAAACAGTCTGGTTATTCAAGAGAAAAAAAAAAGCCCATATAAAATATGTAAGAGAGCATATATATGCAAAATAAACACATCAATAGAGCCTTTAACAAACTTTCAGAAAGAAAAACTGAAGTATCAACTAATATAAAGAAAATGAATCAACTAAATCTATAATAACCCAAAATAACACAAGTCTAAACAAAGAATTATAATTAACACGTAAAACAAATCACAAAAATAAATGCAATAAAAGGATTTGCTCTATAATGATAGACCATCATTTATAAGATCTAATAAGAGAAAAGTTAACTACAAATGAATGTCACGCAAACTCAATACATAACTTCTATTTATGAAAGCATAAATGGCAAGGCACATGCCATATAAATATGAAAATAAAAGAAGCGTGATTTAAAATGTAATATTATAACCAATGTCATCATAGCATTAGATATGGATAATACCACATGGCATTAATGATAAAAAATATTAATTGTTTTGCAATGATTTTCAGTATAATAGTGTTTACAATCCTTGAAATGAAAAGAACAATAATAAATGTGTTTATATGTTAACGCATTCCTATGCAATTACATCATGCATATAAAAACAATTGACTCATCAGCATTTATCAGAATAACTTTTATATAGTTTGTCTATCAAGATATTCTAAGCAATAAAAAAATTTCACCTACCTAGTGAAGTATAGTGATCACTAAGAGAGTTCCATGGAGTTGTAAGTTAGCCAATCATATCAATAAAAGCTCATTAACAATATTTACATCCATCGCATATAAAACATACACATTATAGAAAAGTCCCAAGCAAGTGTTATAACAAATCTTTTAGTAGCAATATGAACAAATTTATTTTATATCAATATAATATGATTCAAATATTGAGAAATAAGTTACGCCATCATATAAAACATCTCAAGAGATTCAAATTTATGCATCAATTAACATGATAAAGATAATATGCATATCATATAGCATTTCAAAAATAAAAATTAACACTTCTACGAAAATGTAATGCAAACTCAATATGGAAGACTTGACTAAATGTATATAACATGACTACCAATTTGCTAAATATTCAAATAATCTACTAAAGAATCAAGAATAATGCACCTCACAAAGAAGAGTACATTTATCTTCTAATAACTAAAAGGCAAACATTAAAACAATTAAACTAATGTTGACCCACAAAATAGCACTAGAAGAGTAACATGTTAGAAATCCTAAACAAAAATTCTAGGTTAAACATTTTTGAGTATGAAACCCAAATCAAGCTAATCTCAAAAATCATTTAAGTTTTTATAAAAATACATAATTTAGTCAAAGTTTTGATTTAATGCATCTATATAAAAATCTAAACTAACTTAACCCTAATAACTAGAAAATAACACTATAATTAATCTTATATAAATCACTCTCTAGAAATTAAAGAATTATTCTTCTCTTACCAACGCAAGCAAAGAAAGTATATGAAAAATAATCTCATTAGTGACTATGGCTCAACAATGATGAAAAGTAGGTGATGTTCTTGTGATGGGAAGAAAAAGAAGACAAAGATGCTTGAGTGAGGGTACCTAGGAAAAACAATAAGGATGGTTGAGGGGATGACGTCAAGCAACTCCTACAAATTGAAAGGAAGATGAAGACAAAGGAGATAGTGGCTATGATGGTCCTCAAATGGGAAAAAATATGACACTTACAATATAATACACACTCTCTTGGGTGATTTGTCATAAAATAGTACCATTAAATTATAGTCATGGAAAAGCCCATAGGTTCCATAATGGCCTATATTCCTTGAGACAATCACGAGAGTTTGAATTTCAAGAATGAATTTTCTTAGTTTAAGGGCTTTCTTCATGCAAATGTAAAGTAAAATATCTTGAGTAATTCATAATTGAGCATTAATTATAAATCCATTTGCTTGCATTAATAGTGGCTTGAATCCCTTCTTTAATCACAATAGCTATGAATTTATTGCTAACGTGTTCATTAAAGTATTTAAGTCTTGATGTCTCCATCCTTTTAAACATGAATGATTGGACTTGAAATTAAGACTTTTGATCCTAATCTATAAGCAAGACAGCCATTTTAAGAGCGTGCATGTGTATTGAATGGAGTTTTAAAAAAAGAGTTTGTGCATTTTCAGAATAATTGCATGTGTATTGAAGGCCATTTTAAGGATGCCCATTTTTTTAGGCAAGAAAATTTGAATTCTAGGTCTTATGTTCAAGCATTTAGTGTGTTAGCCAAAGCATATGGGGTATTTAATTTTGATGATGTGCATGTCTTTTGATGTACTTACATGATGTGCTTACACACTTTTCAATGCATTTACATAATGGGCTTGCACAAAATTTGATCCATCTGCATGATGTACTTCCATAATACACTTGCACACTTTTCAAGATGTTTATATGATGCATTTGTATATTTTCAAATGCACTTATATGATACATTTGCATGAATTTTGTTGCACTTCTGTTATGGATTTACACAATTTTCAGTGTATTTATATGATATGCCCGTACTATTTCAAAATTATTGTATGAGTTAAAACATTGCCTTGTGACGCATATAGAGGACTTAAATTTTTTACTTAATTTGATTGTTTGTGCATAAGTTTTGTTATGAAATATTCGTAAATATTTTATTTAGAATTTTGATACTCACATTCTATCCACTTGTATGCATGCATTATAAGTACAATTGTGATTACTTGTAATTTAGATTATCATTGTACACTCAAAATACTACATCTTGTTGTTTGCATTTAATCCTCACCAATGTTTAAACAAACCCATAATAGCACATTTAAATAAAGTCTCTCACTTAGTCATTTTCAGTTACTATAATTCATAGTTCCAATTATTCTTCAAATTAGTGGGAGGTCCATCATACTCAACTTTGAGTCCTTGTTTGAGTTCAATCTGGCCCTTTTTGAAGCAATTTCTATCGCATCTAAATATTCATTATTGTCTTCATTGTGTGGACTGCACTTTTCATTTTTTTTTCTTGCATTACTATCAAGACTTGTTTTAATTTATCTTTCAATCAACAAATCAAAAGCCTTCTGTTGGTGGCCCTTCCTAAATCCCCTCCATGCCAACTTAGATCCATCTTTCTCATCCATGCTCAAACTCTTGCCATCATCAAAGATCTCCCCTCACCAAATCTCGCATCTCCAAGTCCAATCTGCCATCTCCCAACCCTCTACATCAGCCTCCTTTTCTTAGGAATTGCAAGCATCCTCAAATTGCTTGGATTTATTCTCCAAGCCTTCTTTCTTTGTTCATTATTTCTTCTCCCTCACTAATGCCTCAAATCCTCCTCCGACGCCCCACCCAAAGCCAAATCCATCATTCACATATGCCGTTATCCAAATCATTCAACCACTTCAGCTAACAATAATTTCATGACCACCGCACACAATATTGCCTCAACCTTTAGGGCTCGATTGGTTTTGAAGGGGTGGGAACTGATAGGGGCTTGTAAATAAGTTATATGGGTTAGTAGTTAATAATTGGAATAGATAGTTTGAATTGTATGGGTGTTTAAAAAGTAGTTAAAGAGCCTCGAGGAGTGCCTGTAATTCTATAAATACTTTCCTTTAGGGAATATTAGGGCATCATTCATTCAATCAATAAAATAAAGTCTCCTCTTTTGTTTCTGGTTCATTCTTCTCCCTCCTCTAAATTTCTGGAGTTACTAGCATCCTTGAATTTATCAGTTATCCCTGGTCTCGCAATGAATTAATGCCAGTTTTCTACTCCAAAAACAGAATTGTCTGCTTTGTTCAGTCGATAAGGCCGTTTTATCTGCATTCATCCCATCATTATGAAGCATGGCCCACTGGAATTTTCGTATGCATCCAACCCATTTCATCATGAACCAGAAATCAACATTGGATCAGTACTACTTCAAGGAAATGTTTGCCTGACAATTGTAGCACTTCCAAAATTAGAACTTTAATCCAATTCTGTGATGCAGGATCTCTACCTAGCTGTGGCATTCGCAAGCTTAACAAATTCACCTCCAACCTCTCAATTCCTTTAAATGCCACAAAAGCTTTCTGGACAGGACAGGTCCCATCACATGCCTCCTTAACATCTAACATTGAACAGTCTCCACACTACCTTCACCAGAGCATAGCATTAAAAACAAGGAGCCCTAACTATAGAGCTTCCCTAAATAATCAACCCAATAACATCAATCTTCATGCTATCATCGCCATTCACCGTATTCCAGCTATTATATGCGCATCATCAACATCAATTAATTCCAAAATTAAACAAAAAGACAACCTTCACGGATTCCAGAATCGACTCACCTCATTAAAGAATCCATAGAAGGTTTGTCATTTATTGCAGGTAGGTACAAAAAAAATGAAAGCGGCTGTCAACTGGCACTTACTGGTTCCGTGACATCAACAGAGACGGATGCAGCGGCCGAAGTGGCAGCGAAAGAGCCAGACCGCTCGCCGTTGAACGCACGCTGCCTTCTGGAGAAGTCCTGACCTTTTGGCCAGCGAATGCGGGAAAGCATCCCGATGCTCCCAATTACCGCAGCCATGACTTCTGTATGAATTGGAGCGTTGAATAGCCCCGCGGATTGCCGGTAGATTTAACTCCGTTTTGCGTGACGCAGGGTTATCAGCGAGATCAGCCTTAGGATTTAAAGCTCCTCGTGGAACGCCAACCCAATGTTCAGGATTGCCGTTTCTAAAGCAACTGGCCTGTTGTACTTCGCTGATTAATGCTGAAGGTAGTTGTAACTGATTATAAAAACTTTTTAAAAAAGCACTATTTTAAGAAATGTACCTTTCTCTAAACCTTGAGAATTTTAAACTTATTTTTTTAAAAAAAAGTGCATTCATCAATCTTTACTCTTTATTATTTATGATTTCAGACTTAGTAATATATCTTTCAAGTATTTGGCTTATTATAAAAAAGCTTAAAATGAGTGATTATCAACTCATTTTAGATAAGCATAACATCCAAATTATTTGATGAAAATATATATAAATGAAAGATTTTAATTGAGTAATTTCTTCGTAAATAATCATCTATCCTTTTAGCTTAGAGCAACGACTATTCTTAAAGATGCCCTTAAGATCATTGACAATCATATAAACAAATATTTATTCGATAATGATAATGAATGAAAGCTCCAATCTTCACATAGAACCTCGCTACTATGCCTAAGGAGAAAAGTGATCTTGATTGTACTTCTCTTTTTTAATTAAATCACATTTCTTGAGTTAAAATTATTTGAGAATTTTACTATGAGAATTCTCTTGTTAGCAAAAAGTAGAGCAATTCTTTTTCATGCCTATGGAAACAATTCATCCAAGGCCTTTCTTTTTACTAGAAAGCTTGCTTTCCATTGTTTTTACAATCAGATCACATCTTAGTTTCAAGGTTGGCAATTGGAAATTTTTGTTTTATTTTCATTTTTGAATTTGGGATACATCAAAATGGAAGTTGTAGGGCTATGAAGCCTTCTCAAATTTTATCTAATATATGCTACCCCGACTTCATTCAATCATTATTGGTGTTATCTCAAACCTTCCCTTACTCTCTCTAGCTTAATTAAATGTCATATTATTATTATTATTATTATTGGAGGGGGAGACACAATTCACTGGAAGGAATGGAAAGTCTTGCTTCTTCTGATGCAAAGAATTTATTTTAGTTTTTTTTTTAGAGCTGAATATGAAATGGGCTAATTTTCTTTAGTTTTTTTTTTTATTTTTGTTTAAAGAAGACTATTGTGGAACTTCACCATCATGAATTAAGCATCCCTTCTCTTTATGTCTGAAGCAAGGTTGTTAAGGATTGTAATAATCACATCTTTATTAAATATTTTTTATGTAACTTATAAGTAACATCTTGCCAAATTGGAAATTCTTCTTTATGCCTCTGTAAATTAGGTTCTTCAACATAAGAACTCTCATCATCATAAAAAAATGGTGCATAAATTTTATCGCATCTCTATGGGACTTATCATGGCTATCATTTGAGAAAATATGAACAATAAAATACATAGCATCACCCTTATTGACACTTGGCGCACTTAGTTTTAATTTTAGTAATATATATGATAAATAAAACAACTGTAAATAAAAATACTCTGACAAATGAGATGATGAAATTGATGTTTTCATTCAATGCTAGATAGTCATATGTATCACATACTTTCTTTGTGTTGATTCTACGATGGTCACTATCCTTGCATATTAATTGACCTTGAGTTTTTATTATTTCATATTGACCTTACTAGTTTGATTGAGGTTGATTTATTTTATTAATTACTATCATTATATGCATTTATTTTCCTTATTGCTTAAGTTTAACACTATTATAAGTAGGTTGAATGAAATGGATATATATATATATATATATATATATATATATATATATATATATATATATATATATACAGTTTGGTGTTTGGTGGGAGGGGTGGTTCTATAATTTCTCATTATTTTTTTTAGGCTATTGTAATAATTTTAATTTTGCTAGATTTGGGTTATGATGAAACATGCTTAACCTTAAGATAGTTATCAGCTTATAAGTTCTATTCTCAAGTTATTATTGGATGGACTATGTGTACCATTAAATATATTATGAATATAACCTCACCATTTCTCTTTCTTTATAAAAGTCTACAATTTTGAGAGTTTAGGATCTTCTTTTCTTGAACTATCTTTATATTATTACATTTTGAAGGATGGTTTGCTACTCTTTTTATTTTTTTCACCTTTGTATTTGCCTTTTTTTAAAATAGAATTGGACTTCACCTTCTCTCCCCCCAACCAAAAAAAAAACTTTTGAAAAGCTTTAAAAGGTTATTTAATTGTAGGAATTATAAGTATAATATAAATAAATTATTTTTGTGTCTAATAAAAATAAATCATATACAAAGCATTTGTAGAATGGATTTAAAATAACTTATAATTTTTTTATTTTTAACAAACTTAGAATTTACCCAAACCTAATAAAATTTAGATAAAAAAGCATAACCCCCGATGTCTTCTTCCTCACTCAAGATATCCACCTATGATAGTGTTGACCTCACTTTTGGAGTGAGCTTTGAACTTCCTCATCATAGATCTAGGACTCTTATAGACACTAAGAGTTCATTAGTCTTAAGACACTTCTAGTGATTAAGAGACTTAGAAAAGTTAGTCATAGAGATAGGTTGTGCCTTAGGGATTTAGGAGAGACTTGCCTACCCTATAGCCCAAACCCAATCCTTGCTTCCTTCTTTCAAACCAAACCTCAAATTCAAATTCAAATTCCAAAATCAAATTCAACTATCCAATGATTGAAATCCATCACCAAATTCAAATTCCAAATACCTTCCTAGGCCCTTTGATTTTATCTTATTGACTTAGCCTTAATAAAATCCAAATCAACCCCTATTCCAATTGATTTTCTCAATTATCAAATTCAATCTTAAATAGAATTTTAAATCATAAATCAATTCCAAATTTTAAAATATTGAAATCCATGATCAACTCCAAATTCCAAATCAAGACCCTTCTTAAGCCATATGGACCTACCTCCATAAACCTAACCAAAACTCCTTTAAACCAACTCAAACTTGGTTGATTTCTTTATAAATCAATCTCCTTCATTTATATTCATATATATAAATGAAATCCAAATTCAAATCTTTCAAATCAAATCAAAATAAATTAAACCAAATCAAAACCCAAGTTAGCCCTTTTAACTTACCTCTCTAAGCTTAATCAAATTTGCTTCCAAATCACTCCAAACTCAAGTGATTTTCTCATGACTCATTTATATCTTCATTTACATTCACAAATATAAATGAAATATAAATTGAAATGACCAAAACCAAACTCAAATCAAATCAAATTCTCAATTTTAGCCCTTTTAGCAAAACTTTTGAACTTGGCTAAACGAAACCCAAATCAACTCAAAACTCATGGATTTCTTCATGATTCAATCATTCCTTCAATCATGGATCCAAATATAAAAATAAACCATCATTATCAAACCAAAACTAAGTCAACCCAAATCAAGCCCAAGTTAACCCTTATGATTTGGAATTATCATATGAACCAAAATCCATTTGGCTCCAAACCAATTACAATTGGATTTATATTTCAATCCTAAACTCATATGTGAGTTCAACCAAACTTGAATCAAGCCTTGATCAAGCCAATTGACCCATTTAGGCTCACTTGACCTAAAGTGACCTAAAGGCCTTTTTTAAGCCAAGTTCTAATCTAACCCAAATTGGATTGAATTAAGCTCATCTAAATCTCAATCATGATCTGCAATTATCATGGGGTGATCAACCACCTTGAATTGGGTCAAACCAAATCAAACCTAGCCTTTGACAAAGTCAACACTTAGCCCAAATAAAATCCAAACTAGCCAAAATATACCATATGCAAAATTGATTGAAACCACTGACCAAAATCCATTCATAATCAATGATTGAACATGACCAAGTTATCAATTGAACCAAACCAAGCCTAATTGGCTACCTGACCTAAGTTGACTCAAATTGGCCTATAAAATCAAAATGAGTCAAATCATGATTTAATCCAAATTGATTGCAACCAATAGCTCAAGTTCATTCCAAATCACTTATTAAACTTGACCAAAGCCATGATTGAGCCCAAGTTGAATAATTGGTCAACTTGATCCAACCTAGCCCAAATGGACCAAAAATGTTAAATTGACCAAAATTTAAATTAATTCCAAATTAAATCAAGCCAATGTCTACAATCATTTTTAATCAACCAATTGCACTTAACTCAACACCTAACCTAATATAATTTGGTCAAATTGGTCAAATTGGTCAACTTGACCAATTTGACCCTTTTGAATCAAAATGAGTCAAATTCAAACCTAGGCCAAACAATCCAAACTAATTGAAGAAAAACATCTCAAGTCATCATATGAACCGAACCCAAGCCTTAGTTTGACCCAATTTGACCAATTGGTCAATCCAACCCAACCTAGCCCAAATGAACCCATTTTGACCAAATGAATCTAAATCCCTCCAAAGCAACTTATGGGACCCTAAGGCTTAGTCAAACCCGACCCAAGCATGCCCTACTTCATTCCCAAATTAGCCTAAAAGCCAAGTGAGCCCCACCAAAGGAATCAACCATCAAACCATAGGATTTAAACCTTAAACTTAATGGATCAAAGCTATAGTCAACTTGCCCATCCCCATCTAAGCTCATTGACACTACATGGAACCTTCCACGACCCAGCTAACCTAACCCTAGGTCAGCCAAGGACCCTTGGGAGGTGAGTTGACTCACCTCTAACCTACATCGAGCACCCATTGGATTAAGCCCATGGGAACTTTGCACATTGGGTCCATGGCAGCTCCCCATCACTCCTCCCATCCCTAGCTTGTAGCTTGACCCTGATGGAGATAACTCTGGTAGCTGGACGGTGGTGAGCCAGTGTAAAACATGTGCACGAGCCGTCTGTCAATGATGGAAAATTGAGGGGTATGCCCCCTCAATTCGAACAAAATTTCAAAAAGAATCAATTCACGTGAGTCCCTAAGCCCATTCTAAACTCCCTGAGAGTAATTCCAAGGATCCCCAAGCCCTCTCCATTCGGCCATTGCCATTCCCGTGCGCAAATTGAAATATGACACCATTCCCTCAAGCAATACTCCCTCTCTATTAAACCAAATCCAAATTCTTTGCACCCACACCATCCTCATACCCAATCAAAGCCAACCAAACCACTTCCCAAGCTCCCAAGTGGCCAGAGGTGTGAATTCGATCGATGCTAGATCGAAGCCAAGGCGTGCGCGTGTGTGGATTGGTCGACTGAGCACCCTAGGACAAATTGAGCTCAGACTTCTTCAATAGGGCCTCCCCTAAACTAGGTAAAGCTATCTCTGACGTTGCATCACCGGACATTAGCTCCGGTGAGATAATTCCTCAAAATTGTAGCTTTAAGCCTATGTGTGTTGGTCTTTTGTGAAAGAAATCTCCATGTCGAGGGATTTCAGCTGTTGGATGTGATTGTATGCTCCTTTAGATGGTGTAGGATACATTTGATCCCAATCTGAGCTCAAGTAAGATCAGATCGAATAGAGAAAGATGGGCGGTGCTCATCTTTCTCTGCTCATGAACGAGATAGATCACAAGCCGTTCATCTAATGTGATCTAGATGAACAGCTCAGATCAAATCCCATGGTAGATCCTTCGATTTCTTTTTAACAAACAAATTAAATCATGGACATCCGATCTTAGATCAGACAACCCATAGAGAAAGCGCGTCCACCACCACTAAGTCAGCACGCTGATGTGACTGCTTAAATAATAAATCTCGTTGCACCACGTGAAAAATGTCTTTGCATGCGTGTACGGGATTAAGGCTTAATTAGGGTTAATTAATTGATTTTAATCTTAAAACTTCCTAAAATCATAACTAATTGTAGAAAGATCCAAAAATACAAACTTAGGCTCATTTTGAAGATATTTTAGAGGAGAATATTAGAAAATTATAATTAATTGATTTTGACCAGTGACCTTGGCTTAATTAGGATTTTATCAAAAATATAATTAGCTCAATTACACTTTAATTAAGAACTCAATTAATCTCAAATTTTTTAAGAATGTTTAGAGGGATGACCTCTGCCTCTCCTATTTTTTTTGGGATTTTATTGATTGCTTAATTAGGAAAGTTATTTGATTAAGCCCTAATCACTCACTTAATCTAATTAATTATAATTAAGAATGAACAGTAACTTGATTAATCATTTGAACATAATTATCCCTGTTAAACAATAAGATCACTTAGGGAATGTGATTGGAGATATTTTTCCTTATTCATTTCCTAAGTCTTCTTTATCTTTAAAAAAATCAAATTAATTAATGGGTTAATGGAATGATTAATTGATTAATTAAGTGATTAAATCTTCAAAATAAGAAAATCAAAACCTAATTAAATGTTTAAATGATTTAGAGATTATGATTGAGGCCTTGCCCTTGATCCTTTCCCCTAAGCTAATTTCATCATTCAACTTAAAACATAACCAAAACATTTAATCAATTCTTTAAAAGCTTAATGAAATTAAAATTAAAACTCAATTCATCCTCACCTAAGCAACCTTTAATTGATCTTGGGTAGCTCCTTGGGTGTTCAATAACCTAAGGTGAGAGGTAATGAAATTATGATTGGCTCACATGTGTGAGAAAATCATAAGAGTAAGTGAGATCCTTAAGCTTAATTATTAATCATAAGCCAATTGCATTAGGCCCCTTTCATTTCTTAGGAGCATTGCAAATTTACTTTTCATGTGATTGTATATCATATTGGTTTATTATTAATTAGTTAATTAACTTACGGTGATATAGGTAAGGGATAATTAATTCATTTAATTCATAACTTAACCTAATTAAAACATAAAATCAATGTAAATATTCTTCATTAAACCACATTAATTCATACATGGGGAAATGGGTTAGGATTAACAAATATTTGTCATATTTCTTAAATCAAATCAAATTCAAAGATAAAAATCTCCTCAAAAATTTTTTTGATTCATTTTAAATAACCTTATTTAATATGATTATCCTTAGAAATTAATTGGGGTTAATGAAATAATGTGTTTACATTCCTTTATTTCTTTCCAATCATGCTAAATATTATTTTCCATATGAAACTATTCATTCATTTTTTTTGAAAATTAATTAAATAAAATATTTTTTTATGTCAAATTGCATGTGTTGGCTAAAATTAAGAATACGAGTGGCTATTATCACTATTAAACAAAAAAAAACTATTTTTTAAAACCTAGAAATTAATTTTTACAAATGAAGTAATGCTAATTACAAATAATTTTAAGCTTGCATATGATGATAGTATAAGATGTGTATTATGAAGTTCTCTTTTTTTCTCTAAACATGGATTCACATAGGATTTGCAAGTGTATAGTTCATTTCAAAAGAACACAATACTTGCCTAAATCTATTCCTATGAATCTCTATGTTAGGACTTAGGAAGGTTTTCCATATTACACATGTAAATTATACAACCACATCAAATATAATTTCTTGCATGATTCCTTATCCATTTGGTTCTTTTTGTACATTCATATGCATTTGAGAAAAGTGGTATATTAGTTTGGACATCTCGTCGCTACGAGGCTTCAAGTAGCCCTAAGTAGGTTTTGTACCTTACACCCCTAGTGTAGAAAATAATAACGTCATACTCACTTAAAACTCTTATACATATGCATGTGTGATGTGGCCAATGAATAAAGAATCAAAAATTAAATAAATAAAAAATAACTTTTACATGGATTTTACTATCCTTATAGTTATTCATACATTTACATATAGCTAAGAAAAGTGATATATTAGTTTGAACATCTCGGGACTGCAAGACTTTAAGTAGCCCTAAGTAGGACTTGTACTTTACGCCCCTGATATAAAAAATAATGGCGTTATACTCACTTATAACTTGTATACATGTGAATGTGTATTTAGCTAATTGATGAAAAATCTCTCTTTTCCACATAACAAAAACATGCATTCATAATTCAATTAACAAATAAAATATTTAAATTTCAAAATACATTTATTTGCATTCATCATCAAAGTATGCTAAGATTTACATTACATATATAAGCATGCTTAAGATTATTCATATACATGATATACATGATGGAAATAAATGAATGAGTGTGTGTTATGTGATAGTAATCAATCTTAATTAATCTAAACTTAGAGTTAATTAAAACACATAATAAACCATTTACTAAAAAAAATTCATTAATCAACTTACCTTAGAAATTACTTAAGGTAGGAATAAAGGAGAGACTCTCCCTCTCTTTCTTCTCTTTATAACACTTTGTTGTTAAGTGTAGGCTATATGAAATAAAAGAAACATACTATGTAAAAATCCCCAAATCAACTAAACCACTTAAAGAGATATAAATTAAATCCCTCACACTTAGCAAATCATAACTCTAAAGCCTAGTTAGGACATACCACAACACATGCGCATTAAGCTAAGTCACCATTTCTAGCTTTATGTTAGAGTGGTGCATGGTCTGAAGAATGTTTAGTTTTGTGATGTATTATTTTAGACCGGATGCTAAAGTGTATGTGTGTAGCCTGAATGTTAGGCCGATATTAGCTAATCATGTTTTATACAGGGGTATGCTTAAGGAGCTGCTATAATAAAAATATAAATATTTTTTGTTGTGCAAGTCGCTTAGCCCCAAAGCATAACCAAAGTTAGGACAGATGGACTTGGTTACCCTTGTGTGGGGTGCTAAGTGTAAATTATTCCTATAACTACTTAGGTTGTATAGTGTGTTTAGCTAATATTTATTTTACAGGTGTAGCTAGATTTACCTTCCTTACTTTTACTGTAAATTTTGCATTAAGATTAGGATAAGTGTTATGAGGATTAAAAATGAGCATTGGTTATAAGATCATGTATTATATACCATGTGATGCTTTAGAGCAAGCTACATCCCAATCAAACCAAAAGAAAGAAAGAAATGAAGCAAACCAAGAAATGAAAGATGAAGAGTGAAGAATGGAGGATGAAGAATGAAGACCCCCCCATAACACTTCTCATTCTGTAATTGTAATTATTCTTTCATTGTACCAGGATGTATAAGGGTAGAGCTACCCATATTTCTTTCTTGTTGCAGAACCACACCTGCCTTTTATTCTTTATAGCTTCATAAAAATTGTTTGATGTTTTGTTTAGCTTATGCATTAGAAATAGCATGCCTTTTTATAGTTTCTTTATGATTGGTGATTGTTGTGTGGCCTGGATGTGATTAGGCTCCTAGGATAAAAATAAATTATCTATCCCATTAACAACTCATAACTAAATTTTTAAAAAATTCATAACCTCACATAAAAGCCTGGGAATAAAATCAAGATAATAAAATTTTTAGCAACCCCTTAGTTGGATGATTGAATGTACAATATCATGAATGTCGTATTCTTTCACTCTTGCTAAGAGATGGCTTCTATCTATGCCAGAGAATAAAGGCTTAACCTGTAAGTGTCTTTGATGGAAAGACACCCCTTTCTCTTATGATTTAGCCCATAATCAATTTCTCATGCATTTAGGCATACAAAACCCTATAGCTTGTATCAAAATAAAAAGTATAAAAAATTAAATAAAACTTGACAAATTTTGCATTAGATTTAAGTCATTACTCATGCCCTTTATGATCTAGTCTCTTAGGGAGAGAGTTTAAGGACTTAGTTTCTTTTTTAAGTAAATAACATCATAACCATCTTGTAAAGTATACAACTTGCCTACATGGATTTAAAGCGTAGGAGGAGATAGCTGGCTGCCACTCTAGGTGGTAATAAGCCCAATAGTTGGGTGGTTTACTCTCTCTCATGGAGGTAAACCATATACCCACTTTCTCTTTAGATTAGGCCATGCTTTGGCTCCCACCAAAACTCCCTAGATTTAGGATATGAGGTCCTTGTTTCCCTTTGCGGGCTACAAGCATAAATTCTCACCTATTAGGCATTTCCACAATCTTGTATCGTGGAATTGCAATCCTAAATTTTTAATAAAATTTCAACTCAAACAAATAAATCTTTGCATAATTTAAATATATAAAGCCCAACCATAGGATAAATTGGAGTGCTCACTAGGCTTCTTAGTATCATGAGCACTCCCTACCCATTTACCTTGGTTTCGATAAGAACTCTTCCCTTTTGATCTCTCTCACTTGATTTTTAAAAATACAACTAATCCTTTGATAGTGCTACCTTTGAATTCTTTGGAGACAACAATCACTTACTTTAATCGAGAGTATTCTTAAGACATTCATTTTTTCTTAAGATGTAATTAACTATCGAGGCTTGCCTCCATAGGGAACTTAACAAACTCAATTTGAATAAACCCTGCTTTACTTTTTAATGTAAAGTAGGAGAAAAATCTCTGATATATTTGAAGACCATCATGCATTCAGAGTCCTTATTAGGTGATTAGGTCCATTATAGGGTAGTAACTTCTATCTCATAAGATAGTACATTATTTTTAATGTCGATCTCGATCACTCTAATGCGTATCTCAGAGATGGTGTCCCCTCACATAAACACACCAACACAAAAATAAACACCACAAATTTTTCTGGTGACTCCACCGGGAATGGTTCCTCTCTCCATCTCTAGTAGACAGTTGTTGTCTCCAAGCATCAATAGTGGACTTCTATTTTATATGAGTTTGAGACTATCTTTCTTTCTATTAGCACTTAGCTTATTTAATTCTTAAGTAAAGTTAGCCAACATCATTTAGGTTTTAGGACCTCACTCTGTGTAGGTCTTGAAACCCATGTTGGGTTCCCCAATAGGTGAAAACATAACTTATCAATCAAAGGGGAGATAATAAAAATTTGGAACCTCCTCACCACTAGCTTGGTGAGGCAAGGTTCATCATAAAATTTAAGGAAAATAATTCCTTTCACAAAAAATGACACTTTCCAAAAGCACCTTTATAGAAGCTCACAAAATCATAAAGTCAAAACCCCTCCATGATTGCTACATGGAGGTTCTTTTCAAAAGTAGATCATGTCATGTCGATTCTCACTTAATATATCCAAATTTGTTAAGTGAGAATCCCTATTTGAATTAAACATAAATTTGACCTTCACTTAACAATTTCAATTTGTTAAGTGAGGATCCCTATTTGAATAAAACATAAAATTTGACTTTCATTTAACAATTTCAATTTGTTAAGTGGGGGTCTCATTTTCAAAAAAATAAAATTTGACTTTCACTTAACAATTTCAATTTGTCATTTTTAAAACATAAAATTTGACTTTCACTTAACAAATTCAATTTGTTAAGTGGGGGTCTCATTTTCAAAACATAAAATTTGACTTTCACTTAACAAATTCAATTTGTTAAGTGGGGGTCTCGTCTTTCAAAATATAAAATTTGATCTTCACTTAACAATTTCAATTTGTTAAGTGACCGTTTCATTCTCAAACATGAATTTGTTCTTCACTTAACAATTCCAACTTGTTAAGTGAGGGTCTTATTTTCAAAATATTTGACCTTCACTTAACATATTCAATTTTTGCTAAGTGGGGGTCTCATTTTATTTTAAATTTTAAATTTGACTTTCACTTAATAATTTCAATTTGTTAAGTGGGGGTCTCATTTCCAAAACATAAAAATTTGACTTTCACTTAACAATTCCAATTTGTTAAGAGAGGATCTCATTTTCAAAGAAAATACATTTAGGATTTAACTTAGGATATCAAATATTGCTAAGTAGGAGTCTCATTTTCAAAGCATATGTTTAGTTCTATCTAATACATCAAATTTGTTAAGTAAGAACCACATAACCATGCCATTTTGGATTCTCACTTAACATACCAAATTTGTTAAGTGAGGATCCCGTTCTTAAGTCATATCATACTTTGACTTCCACTTAACACACCAAATTGTTAAGTGGGAATCCCACTTTCAAAAAATATATCAAACACATTTAGCCTTTCACTTAACATGCCAAATTTGCTAAGTGAGGGTCTCTTTTCAACACACATTTGATCCCTATCCAATTTTTCATATCAACCACACTTGAGATTTCACTTAACACACCAAATTTATTAAGTGAGAGTCTCATTTTCAAAGAAAAATAAACATATCTCAAACACATTCAGGGCTTTCACTTAACATTCTAAATTTGTTAAGTGGAACTTATCTCAGAAAGAAAAATAAATATATCTCATAAACAGATGTGGCCTCTACTTAACATACCAAATTTGTTAAGTAGGAAGCCCCATTTTCAAATCAAAATATTACACAATCAAATCTTCACAAGAAAAAATATTTCAAATACATAATCATAAGCTCTTCTTAGCATACCCAAATTTTCTAAGTAGAGGCTCTTTCAAACTATCCATATTTTCAAACAAGAAATGTACAACACAAATAATCTCCAAAAAGAAAGAAATCTCTCCCTAAAATTTTGAACCCCACCCAACCTACCTAAATTGGTTGAGCATGGGTTCTAAAATAAATAAAAAAAATCAAATGGCAAAAGACTTTCTTCCAAAACACCTAAATCTCTCCAATGAACCCCACTTAACATATTTGAATTGTTGAGTGTGGGTTCAAAACTCCAAACTTTTGTTACTTGTGTGGAACAACTATCAAGGCATGAATTTGATACAAGTTATATTTCAATAAATGCAGACATACAGCTCAGAATAGTTAGCGCAGTCTTCGCAGTCTTCACACATGGCCTCTTAGAAGTTTATTTTCACCTTTATGTTCGGGATGGATCCAGCCTCCCTCAAACTGACTCCACCCATCTAGTGTTCTTTGGCTAGGGATTTGAGGGAGCCTGCATCACCTATGAGTGGGCGACCCTCGCCACTATTAGCCGGGATGAGGTGGCTGGGCAGAAGTAGTCATCGCATCAACTTGCCTTCTAACGCCGAGTATCTTTCCCTAAAGAGGAAGGCGGTCGAGGTTCCGTCAGTCAGTCCAGCTCTTACTCAGTCAGTTGTTCCCACTGCCGCTCGAGTGCATGCTAGCACTTCCTCGTTGGTCCCCTTTAAGGGGAAGGCTATCCTGGCTTTGGAGATAGCCTCCCCTACCTTCGAGGTAGGATCTAGCTCTCACACTACCTTACTCAACTATACACAGCGTCGTACACAGTGACACAATAAGAGCCACAAGATCAAGCAGCACCACGAGCATGCCGCCCATGAGATGGGTGCCACATCTCACATTACAAATGAGGGTTCTCGTTGTGAGGTTTCCCCATTGCTGACTAGCAACTAGTTCCACCACCTCTCGGCATCAAACGAAGAGGAGGATTATTAAAAGATAACTGCATTGCCTCCACCTCCTACATACCACGAAGTTTCTAACAGGGACATGAAGAAAACCTATGCAGGTCTATGGATAGTATTACAACAGGTAGGTAGGGTACATAGATGTTCAGAGTCCAATACGATATTTGAATTGCGGTCAATCATTCCTAGGAGTGTTACTGGGCACATTCGCAGTGACAGAGCATTAGAGGCATGAGTAACAGCTCAATCAAGGAGCAGGGAGCAATAGAGGTTTGCCAAACAGTCAACGGCCTCAGCTCTAGTTGATTTCCCTAGTCACCGAGCCACGGGGCTAGATAGCAAGATAGTACCGACATTATCATGGTGGAAAAGTCTCGGCGAGGGTAGAGCCAGTGTTGTCTCCACCACAGTAATCCACTCTTCGCCCACCCTCACCAATTCAGGTCCCACCATCCACCATGCCTACAAAGGCATAGAAGATAGTATCTGGGGAGAAGAAAGCCCCCTTGGTGATCCGGCTATGGCCAAAGGATCCTACTTCATGTACTCCACTGACTGAGGTAAGGGTGAGTTCACATACTTGACCTCCTACTTCAGTCTTGGTGAAGGAGTGGCGGCTCCGCAGCATCGTGGTCACACCACCACCACCACCACTAGTAGAGCTAGTGATAGTAGCAACTGTAAAGGGGAAGGAGACAGTTCTGCAGTCCCCATGGTAGTGGATCTCCTTAGGGACACTACTCCACCCATGAGCAGTCACGAGCACATCTCATCCAGTAGTCATGACCCTCTCAGAGCCAACACTCTAGTGATATGTAGTGTTAGGCGCATCTCTGTTAGTGAGCATAACTGCTGTACCCATCAACAACGCATATTTGTACCACCACGATTAGATCATTCCCTAGATGAGATCCTGACACAATACTTTGTAGAAAAGAGAGATCTTCTAGGAAGTGATCGATCAGATTGTGAGGAGGGAAAGGTCAGCTTTGATCCAGATGAGGATGATCTCCTTGAGGATTCGACTGAAGTTCACATGGTCGATACTAGGGGATAACTTTAGAGAGACCAGGATAGTTAGGAAGGTATTGTAGTTGAAGAGGATGACGTTGTCCATTCAACTCAGCACCTCATCCACTAGCTTAGGTAGAGGGATGACCATATTGATCAAATGGGAAAGAAGATCGAAGAGTTGAAAGCAGTGGTGTCAGCGTTGCAGAATTTAGCTCTGATTTCACAGCCTTCTCCCATAATGGCCGATAGAGCAGAGTTAGCACACAATTTAGATTATCTTAGATGCATTCCTGTAGAGGGAGATAGTGGTAGCCTACATAGGAAGGTGGTGGATAGCATCTCCATGAATGAAAATAACATCAAACACATGATGGAGCAACAAGTGAGGGATGCTTTGACGCAAGCCCAAGGTGGATCATCTGTTCCAAAGGGTAGACCCTACCCGGAGGAATTTGATGATGTCCAATACCTTAAGGGCTTCATGCCTTCATCCTTCAAAATTTTTTATGGAAGTGGGAACCCTCGGCAGCACATAGCACATTTCAGAGCCGGATGTTGTAATGTCGGTGGCAGCGATGCACTCTTATTTTGCATCTTCGTTAGTAGTTTGATAAACAACGCATTTGATTGGTATACTGAACTATCCAATGGTTTAGTGAAGACATTTGTTGAGTTGGAGTAGCTATTTATTAAGAGATTTATTGGAGCTCAGCAAAGGGTAACTGTGGGCGATCTTGTTGTAGCTCAACAACACCCCGGTGAGTCCCTTGTTGATTACATTCTTAGATGGTGCAAATTAAGTATGAAGTGCGAACTACAATTATCTGAGCAACATGTCATTGAAATTCTACTTAAGAATATTCATGGTCTGGTCGCCTTCATGCTTAAAGGGTTCACCATTAAGACATTTGAGAAATTAATCAACAAGGCAGCTAGTCTACAAGGAGAGGCCAAACAGTTACCTTTTAAAGATCAGTCAGCCAAGCCCATACCGCAGAAGGCATTTGAGAAAAAGCCAGGGGCAGTCATAGTAATTGATAAGGGGAAGTAGCCAATCTGGGTTCAGTCAGACAGACCTCGAGCTCAGCAACCTCCTCTACCACCTATTTTGCCACCACCTCAGTTGCCATAATGGCCTCCACTGCTGCTTGCTCAGTAGTATCCCCATCTGCAACATCAACAACAATATTCTTATCCACCATCGGTTAACTATCACTTACCTACTTTTTCTGACAAATTGAATAAACCTTATCCACTCGAAAGGGAGGTAGTCAGGAAGATCTTTAAGAACCTCTTAAAGAAGCTTGATTTCCAGTTACCAGAGCCTAGGAGGCTGGAGGATGTGGGCAAGAGTCATGATCCAAACTTTTGGCCCTACCACTGCATGTTAGGTAATGTCTTGGAAGATTACTTTATCTTTAAGGACTGGCTTGAGCATAGCTACAAGTTAGGTGCCATTGTCATCCCTAAGGAATACCTATTAGAACAACCCTCTAGTTCTGTTAGGGTAATATTTGGGGATACACACGATCTTCTCATGATAGAGAAAAGTTGGGATATTTCCCTATCCTGAACCTTTAAAAAATAATTTTTAAGATCATAAAGTTACCCTTGCAGGTGCCTGAAGTAGCTCAAACCTCTAACTCTAAGGAAGGTTTGCAAGTTGCTAAGAACAACTTGAGAGAGGTATAAGCCCAACAGTAGTAGCGACAGCTTCCACTTGCCCATGAGAGCATATTAGCACAACCGTCGACTGAGTCCAGCACTCATTTATAGCTGTAGCCATAGCTCATTCAGCTAGTTCTTCTTCTAGTAGTCTGTTGACCTCACCTTTGGAGTGAGCTCTCAACTTTTTCATCTTAGACATAGGACTCATCTTAGACATTAAGAGTTTCCTTAATCTTAACACACTTCTAGTGATTAGGTGAATATTTAACCTAACCCTAGAGACTTATAATAGTTAGCCATAGGAATGGGTTATGTCTTAGGGGTATTAGGAAAACTTGCCTACCCTTTAGCTTGAACCAAATCTTTACTTCCCTCTTTCAAGTCCAACTTCATCCAAATTAAATTCAAATTCAAATCCATTCCAAATCAAATCTTAAACCAATTTCAACTTAATTGATTTTCTTAAATCTTAAATCAAATCTTAAATCTTTCCTAAGCCATTTTGATTTCATCGACTTAGCTCAAATCAAACCCAAATCAATTCATTCTCAAAAGCTTTTCTCATAACCCATCATATTCTCATTTATATTTACAAATATAAATGAAATATAAATTCAAATGACCAAAATCAATTGATTTATATTCTCATTTAATACTAAATCTAAATCAAACCCAAATCCAACCTAAACTCTTTCAAGATAAATCCTTGAACTCCTTCAAATAAAATCTGAATCAATTCAAACTCAAAAGATTTTCTCACAACCCATTTATATTCTCATTTATATTCATAAATATAAATTAAATATAAATTCAAATAACCAAAGCCAAATTCAAAACTCAAGCCCAAATCCAACTTATACCCTTTTAAGTCAAATTCTTGAACTTAGCCAAATCAAACTTAAACCAATCCAAACCTTTGGATTTTCTCTCCAAACAATCAATCATTCAATCACAAACCAAATATAAACACAAACTTCAATCATCAAACCAAAATCAAATTGACTCAAGTCAAACCCATATTCAACCTTTGAACTTGAAATTGTCAAATGAATCAAAACCCATTTGACTCCAAATCACTTGCAATTGGATTTATATTTCAATCATAAGTCTGTATGTGAGTTCAACCAAACTTGAATCAAGCCTTGATCAAGCCAATTGACTCACTTAGGCTTACTTGACCCAAAGTGACCTAAAGCACTTTTTTGAGCCAAATTATAATCCAACCCAAATTGGATTGAACTAAGCCCATATAAGCCTCACATTGTGAGTAACAATCATCCTAGGATGATCAATCACTCAAATTGGGTCAAACCAAGTCAAACATAGCCTTTGACCAAGTCAAAACTTAACCCAAATGAAACCTAAACTAGCCAAAATCCACCAAAGACCAAATTATTTGAAACCATTGATCTAGACCAATCTAAAATCAATGATTGAACATGACCAAGTCATCATTTGAGCCAAACCTAGCCTAATTGGCCACTTGACCCAAGTTGACCTAAAAAGTCAAAATGTGTTAGATCTTGATCTAAGCAAAATTGAATGCAACTAATGGGTCAAATTCATTCTAAATCACTTGTTGAACTTGACTAAAGCTTCAATTGACCAACTAGACCCAACATATCCTAATTGACCATGGACCCACCTTGACCTAAAATGTCAAATCAACTTGAAATCAAACAAAACCAAAATTGATTAAAATCAAAACTTGTAATACATTTAAAATGATCAACCAAGCCTAAACCAACCCATGACCTAACCCAATTGGGTCAAATGGGTCAAATTGACCAACTTGACCCATTTGACCTAAGTGAACTCAAATGAACTAAAATCAAATATAAATCAAATATGAATCAAACCAATGACACCCATAGGCTACAAATGATCATTTGAACTTGACCTAACCCATGGTTTGACCCAATTTGACCAATTTGTCAACTTGACCCAAGTTGACCCATTTTGACCTAAATGGGTCAACCTGAGCCAAATCATATCAAATAAATTTCAAATTCATTGAAAATTAGCACAACCCATTTTTCAATCATTCCAAATATTCCCAAATCAAAATCAAGACCAATTGACCATTTTACCCCTAGGTCAAAGGGTAACCTTTGGCCAAATTCACTTGAAATTTAGCCAATTCCTTTTCAAGGCCACTTGGCATTCTCCTAGTGGATCATTTGGACACCAAGGAGAGTGGTGCACATGACCCAATAGGTTTGGTTTAGCCATGGCCCAACCCAAGGCCAAATCGACCACTCCACTCAAACATTTTCACTTAGATCACCTCCCACACTCATTTAACACATGTGCGCCTCCTCCATTCCACGTCTCTGCCAAAATCGAATTACATGGGATCCCTAACAACCTAAACAACCCATTCAATCCAAGCAATTGAAGGAAAATGGCAAGGCAAGCTACGACAGTCGGATCCAAGTAGGGGGAGATATACTCCCCCTCATTTCCACTCAAACCATGACTCTTGCATTCGATTGAGCTCAGAGGATCGAAAGAAAGCATTCACAAGCTTCCCTAAGCTTTTCCAAGCTCTCTCCAATTTCCCTCTCTCAATTTTCTTCAAAGCCAATACAGGGGAGGTGAGGAGAAATCCCACTTCACTTAATTCACAACCAAACCTCAATCCACTTTGCAAGCACCACTAAGAAGGCAAGTCAAGCTCACCCAAAGCAATTCCCAAGCATCCAAGCCACAGGAAGGGAGACCTAGACCAAAGCCACAAGCCATTGGAAGGAGCTTTGGTCAATTGGGTGATCCAACCTTGAAATGTTTAACAGGGCTTCGTCTCCACCAGACGAAGCTAGCATCTTTTGAACTTTTAAGAAAACTTCCATAGCTTTTTGCTAGCATCTTTTGAACTTTTAAGCAAGACACCATCATAGCTAATATTCTCTTTTTTTATATCCTTTTACATGGCTTATTTATAGCCCTAGTTTTACAGAAAAAGTAGATCTAACTACTTTCAGTTTCTTTTCACATGTTTATCTTTAAGTTCATGATTTCTTTTCTGTTTTCTATTGGTTGTTGATGTAGCTTTCTGATCTGGAAAGTTCTTGATTTCGTTTTTGTTTTTCAATTGTTTAGTTGTTATAATAGTCGAATCTGGCAAGATCTTTCCTTCATCTTCTGTTTTTCAGTTATTTCTTTGTGGTAGTAGTCTGATCTGGCGATATCTGTATATTTAGGGGTCTGTATGTCTTAAACTCATTTTATTGGACAAAGTCCTTTAGCCAAGATAATATTTTTCTTTCTCTGGTGTTCTCTCTTGTACTGTTGATGTTTGTAGTTCTGTTTTGGTTCATATCAGCTCTATTCAGATTAGGCTTATCGAGCCTGTTAACAAACAACTTGTTTAATAAAATAAGCGTGCTTAATCGAGCTTGTTTGTGAAAAGCTTGTTGAGAAATATATACAAATTGAATCAAATAAAGTTTATTAAGCATAAAAATAAAATTTTAAATGATATCATTCATGAACAAATCTTAATCAAACCTTAATCGAGCCGTAATCTGGCTCACTTACGAGCTTGTTCACGAGCTTTAAATGATTCTATTCATGAACATAAATGAATTGAACAACAAGTTATTCAAATTTGTTCATTTAGCAATCAAGTATTTACATAAATGATCAAGCTCATTCGATTAGTTAATCTAATGAACATGAATGAGCTCTAATCAAGTCGAATCACGAGTAACTCATTGAATGCTTGATTCGTTTGTAGCCCTATTTCTTCCGTGTGATTGGATGCTAATTTATTTGCTTGGCATATATTCCTTAAAACAATTTCTTCTAACTTTGTTGTTCTGTAGGAGCAACATAATGGTAACTCCCCCTTCAAAATGATCATACTACGCTTCCCTTATAGTATACCCATGAAGAGGACAATCCTCTCAATCAATTGCCCTCAGAGTTCATCTGAATTATTATATATTAATTGGGTACACAGTAAAATTTTTTTTTTTCCACACAAACCGAGCTCAGAGAGAGAAACAGAAAATCTCATTTCGTATTTCGGGAAGAATCGTGAAGATGGAGAACGAATTTGGAAGTTATGGCCTTGATGATATTGCGACAAATTTAACATATGATGTATTAAATAAAAATAAATCAGTAAATTTTCTGAACCATTTTATATGTACAATTTTTTTAGGGTTTATTAGTGATATTTTTTGAAATTCTTTTATTTAATATATATTTCCTACACTCTTAGGAGTTCTTTGTAAGAGGACTTTGCTTATTTTAGGAACTGTTTTGCATTTATACTTTTTGTATTCTCATGAGAGTACAACCCATTTTTTCTATTTTTTTTTAGATTTTTGACCCTGTTTGGATATGATATGATTAGTATACGACATTATAAGTTGTTTGGAGGCTGTTTGGTTAGTTTTAGGGGCAGATTTACACGTCTACTCTCTGTACTCTCATGAGAGTACAGATTATTTTTTCAATTTCTGTTAAATTTTTTGGCCTTTTTAGAGAGAATATGTTAATTTTATTCCACTAGAAATAATTTGAAGGCTAATTGGTTGATTTTTATGAGTGTTTTGCATCTGTACTCTCTGTATTCTCATGAGAGTACATGTTATTTTTTCATTTTCTATCAAATTTTTGACATGTTTAGAGATAATATGTTATATTACATTCTATTAGAAGTAATTTGGAGGCTGATTGATTAATTTTTAGGGGAGATTGTCATATGTACTCTCTGTACTTTTCATGAGAGTACATATTATTTTGTTAATTTTTGTCAGATATTTTGGCATGTTTGGAGAGAATATGTTTATTCCATTAGAGTAGAAATAATTTGGAGGCTGTTTGGTTAATTTTTATGGATATTTTATATCGTACTCTCTGTACTCTCATGTGAGTATAAATTATTTTCTCAATTTCTATCAGATTTTTTGCTTGTTTGGAGAGAATAAGTTTATTATATTCCATTAGAAGCAATTTGATGGCTGAGTGGTTAATTTTTAGAGGAGATTTGTATCTGTACTCTCTGTACTCTCATGAGAGTACAGATTATTTTTTCAATTTTTGTCAGATTTTTTGGTTTGTTTGGAGAGAATATGTTTATTACATTCCATTAAAAGTAATTTGGAGGATGATTAGTTGGTTTTGGGGGCAGATTGACATATGTACTCTCATTAGAGTACAGATTATTTTTTCAATTTCTCTCAGATTTTTTAGTCTTTTGGGAGAGAATATATTTATTACATTCCACAAGAAGCAAATTGGAGACTGATTATTTGGTTTTTAGGGGTAATTTGCATATGTACTCTCTGTACTCTCATGAGAATACATATTATTTTCTCAATTCTATCAAGGCACAACCTAAATTTGACAAAAATTGAAAAAAATATACCTAAACTAAGGAGCCTTGGTACAAAACGAAGGCACAACCTAAATCTAAGGCAAAATGGGTATATGGTTTACCTCCACAAGAGAGAATAAATCACCCGACTTGTGGACTTATTACCGCCTGAAGTGGCAGCCAGCTAACTCCTCCTACGCTTTAAATCCATATAGGCAAGTCTTATGATTTGCAAGATGGCTAGGCCGTTGTTTATTTAGAAAGGAAACTAAGTCCTTAGACTCACTCCCTATGAGACTAGAGCATGAGTGGTATGAATTCATGACTTAATCAAATTCAAATTTTATCAAATTTATTTGATTCTTTTGGACTTTTTATTTTGACACAGGCGATGGGATTTTGTATGCCTAAGTGCATGAGAATTTGATTATAGGCAAAATCAAGAGAAAAAGGGGTGTCTTCCACCAAAGGCTCTCATAGGTTAAGCCTTGATTCTCTGGCAAAGATGGAAGCTCCCTCTTAATAAGAGTGAAAAAATATGACACGCATGATATTATTCATTCATCCATCCAGCTAAGGGGTCACTAAAATTTTATTATCTTGATTTAATTCTTAGGCTTTTATGTGAGGTTATGAGTTGTTTAAAAATTTTAGTTATGAGTTGTTAATTGGGTAGAAAAATTAATTTATATCTAAAGAGCCTACCGCATTTAGGCCACACATTCAAGCATCAATCATAAACAAACTATGAAAAGCATGCTGTTCTAAAGCGCAATCTAAACACAACATCAAACAATTTTATAGAGTACCGTAAAAGAATAAAAGGCCAGTGCGGTCGGGTTCCGCCGTATACCCCGAAAAGAGAAAAGAAAAGATGGGCAGCCAAGTTCTACCCTTATACAACCCGGATTACAAAAATAATACATATGCTATGGTGGGGGTCTACTTTTCTTCATTTCTTCAATCTCTTTCTTTTGATTTGAGTTGTTCCAAAGGCATCACAGGGCACCCCAAGGACTAAGCCTTCTGGCCACTGCTCATCCTAATCCCCCATAACACTAATCCTAATTTCTAATGCAAAATTACATCAAAAATAGGAGAAGTAAATCTAGCTACACCTGCAAAACAAATGTTAGCTAAACATACCATACAACCCAAACAGTTATATGAATAATTTGGACTTAGCACCTGCACATGGGTAACCAAGCCCACCTGTCCTAAGATGGGTTACACTTAGGGGCTAAGCAACATGCACAGTAAAAGCATTTATATTTTTTATTATAGCGGCCCCTTTAAGCACAACCCCCTGTAGAAAATATGATTAGGCTAATAACGGCCTAACATCCAGTCTACGAAATATACACCCTAACATCTAGTCTAAAACATTACATCATAAAATAAGACACAACATCATATATACAACGCCCTAACTTAGCACTAGAAGTAGTGACTTAATATTCTAATGTGTGTGCTTAAGGCTTGTGTAGCAAGACTTTACTAGGCTTCTTTAGTTTATGTTCCAATTTAAAGTTTGAATTTAAATTTTACCTTTGGGTGATTTCAATCTAAATGATTTAATTATTTTATTTTCATTTTTATTTCAATTTTATTTGGTTGAAATGATATTTAGGTTCTTAAGAATGAAGAGTAGAATGAATTCCATCTGTAGACAGGACTCACCCTATTCTACATCCTAATTCCTAAGGAATCTAACTAAAGTCCTTAAGTATCTTGATTAGCCCATTTGAATTTGTGTAATTCATCTGATTCGATTTATTTGATTTGATTTAGAATTTAGAATTTGAGTTTATTTAAGTATTTGATTTATTGATTTTGGATTAGAAGTTTTAGTTTAATTGCATCTTGATAATTCAATATCCTTAATGTCAAATGGAGTTTAAGTTTGTTTAAATTCATGTATTTTTGGTTGATTAATTTTAGATTAGGTGTTTTGATTTAGTTGAATCTTGATAATTTAATGTCCTTTTAAATAGTTAATTCTTTTCTTTGATCATGGTTATGTGATTTAACTTTATGTTTATTTTATTCGATTGTGGTTCATTTATTTGTTTTGATTAGATTAGGATTTTATTTTTGATTCTAATTGGGTTTGATTCTTTGTAATCGAGATTTTATTTTTAATCACATCCATTTGTCATGTTCATCAAAGTTTGGTTTGCATTTTGATTTCATATATTGGATTGTTAATTAGTTTATTTTATTTAAGTAAGTTGAATGAGATTTGATTTGATTCTATATTAAATTGATGAGAATCTTTCTTGATTTAATTTAATTTGATTCAATTTGATTTAATTGGCTTTATTGGTCTTATGGGTTTGCTTAGGTTCAATGTGATTAAGTGATTTGTTTAATTAATAAGTGTATTTACGTTAATTATAAAGGTTTGTTTAATTTTTTTTAATTTAATTTCATATTTGTTTAGACAAATGACGTAATTAATGACTTAATGTTTTAGGTTTAATTTAATTTTTAATTAGTGTTTAATTACATCTTAATTATGTTTAATTAAGTTTAGGTTTCATATGATTAATTTAATTAACCTAATTAATTTATTTAAGGGGTGTGATTATTAAATTTAATTATGGGTTTGATTTAAGCTTAATTTTGGAGTTAGCTTTAATGTAACTTATTTAAATTAATTTGATTAATTAAGATGATGGATTAATTTATTAAATCTTTATTAATTAAATGTTTGACTAATTGAGTTTGATTATTTATGATTAGGGTTTTACTTGATTTGATTTATTATATTTGTTTGATTTCATTAACATGTTCAATTTAGTTATTATGTTGAAATATTTAATGGTTATTTAATTATCTCATTCCAAATGGATGTGATTTAATCATAGGTTAATTAAGTTTGCTTTAATTTTATTTAGTTTAATTCGATTAGTATCAAATTATTAAAGTTTTCTAAGTTTGTCGAACTTTGAGTTTGATTTAAGATTTAATCATTCAATTGAGTTTTATTAACTTAAATAGATTTAATCATATTTAATTTAATCTCCTTTAAAGATGATATTTTTCTGATTTGAAGTTTTATTAACGATTTACTGAATGCTTTTCAATTTCGGATTTTTGATTTTATATTTGAGTTATTTTTTAGATTATATTTTAATTAACTTTTTAATTATTTAAACTCTAATCTTAAGTGTTTATTTGGGTTTCTTAAGATTTAGAAGATCAAATCATTTTTTTAAGAGTCCTAGATATCAATTGAAGTGATTTAGGTCATCTTGAAGATTTTTGTAAATTTCTGAATTTTTATTTAATTTATTTTATTAAAATTGATAATTTAAATTAAAAAAAATTAATTTCTCCCGATCCATACGTTGTTTTAACTTGAAATTTTTATTGTAGGTGTATTTTAACATTAGTTTCAATATCTGAAAATCTCAAATTAATCTAACATATATTTTTGGCTTAATTAATGAAATATGGTTTTCCCTAAAACCTAAATTATGCTCATAATACTCAGTAAATTTTGAATATTTTGGGTTTGTTAGATTCCTCTCGGATAGGCGAATCCAACTAGCTTTTATTTGCAATTTTTGATTAAGTATTTTATTTTTTATGAATATTTGAAATTTCAGATGATTTAAATTATTATTATTATTATTATTATTATTATTATTATTATTATTATTATTATTATATATTATATATATACTCACGGTTTGAGCGAGAAAGACAGCGACATGCGCCTTTCCTTGGACCGTCCGATCACAGATCGGATGGTCAAGATCAAATCGCACAATAGAGGCGATCGCTGATCGATGCGATCGGCGATCGATAACCACGCGACGGACGGTGATCATTTCCGATCTGGCTTCGGTTCGCCGCTCTGGCTTCGGATCACATGATCGGAGCCGTCCGATCGCGTGAACTGCACGATCGGATGATCTAGATTGCATCACGTGAAGGCTGGCGCGTGATCCACGCTGCGATCGACGTCGATCCGCAAACTGCGGGATCGACGGTGGTTGTTTTCGGTATTTTGAAAAAAATAAAAGTTGCCAAAACTTGTCCAAATGGATTTTTTTGCGGATATGAAAAATTATTTCCTATTTGGGATGATTTAAAATAAAAGTGCTGGATTTTCTAAAAGAAATTCTAAGAATCGCGGGAAATTTAATACAAAATATGTAAAATCCTAAGGCCGGCTCCGGTTTGACGAAAGTTACCTCACCGGGGATGATTTTCGACAACGGTGAAGATCCGAGGGAGATTGGCAAGTGAAGTGATCGCCGGTTTGGAGTATAAGTCCGTCATTTATGTGCAGGGCTGGTATTTCTTGGAGTTCGAGAGGAAAAAGAAACTCTCACTTATGGAGCAAGAGGGAGATCGGCATGGTTTGCATGCAGCGTCGTGTTCCCGTCCGGTTCATAGGAATGAAAAAAACAGGGGAGAGTTTCTGCTAGCCGAGAGAGAGAGAGAGAGAGAGAGAGAGAGAGATGAGAGATTTGTTTTATCTACTTCCCCAACCACTCTCACGTTTTCCCTTTATTTATTTTTTTCTTTTTGCATTTCTTTATTTTATGTTATCATGATCACGTGGAGTAGGTATTTTAATAAAAAAAAAATACATTCATTTCTTTTTGCATTTCTTTATTTTGTGTTATCATGATCATGTTGAGTAGGTATTTTAATAAAAAAAATTTTATTCTTTTATTTTTGCATTTCTTTTTTTTTATTCATTTTTTTTAACTTGGAGAAAGTTGATTTTTATTTATTATTATGATTTAAAATTTTTTTTACATAATTTTAATGACTTTAGTAAATAATTGAATGAAATTTTATAAGTTATATGCATAAGATAATTTTAATTATGATTAATAATTATTGAATATAATATAGATTCATATTTTAATAAATTAATTATTTTGATTTGAGTTTGACCAAAATTTATTTGATATTTAGAATTGGTTTAATGTCTCTCTCTCTTTTTTATAGTTTATTTTAAATTTCAAAAGGATTATCCGAATATTAAAATTTTTTTGTTTGTTTGTTATTATTATTATATATATATATATATATATATATATATATATATTAGTGAATTAATATTCAAACATGATTTGATTTAATTTAGGCTTAAATTTGACTAAAATTGCATTTGATTCAAATAATTTATTAAAGTTGTGAGTAATCTTTTGAGCAAACTTCAACTTTAATTTTTAGGTATTACAAGTTGAGTTAAATTATCTCATGATTTGTTAGCATCGATTAATGAATTAATTTTAATTTTCATTTGATTTTGAATGATTTACTTGATGGTTTTGATTGTGATTTTAGGTAGAACTTGGAATGATGATTGATTTTAGAAAATCAATTGAGTTAGGTTTGATTTGGATGAGAGTTTTGCTTAAGACCAAGAAATTGGCTTAAGGGTTTGGATTTAAGTTTGGATCATGGTTTGAAGTTGAGTTTGAGTTTGCATTTGAGAAAGTGTATCTAGATTGGGTTTATGCTATAGGATATGTAACTTCCTTAAACCCTAAGGCATAGCCTAATGTTATGATTAACACTCCTAAGTCTCTAGGCTTAGGTTAGGTGTTCACCTAATTACTAGATGTGTCTTATGACTAAGAAATCTTAGAAGAGTCTTAAGTCTAAGAAGAGGAGGTTAAGAGCTCACTCAAAGTTAGGTCAACACTTGGGAAAGACCAGGGGCTTGAATTCCAAATCCACACATATTTTGTTTGTTTGTTTAATTTGTTTTATCGTGGACCTGTTAGTTTGTGAGGATCAAAGCGAGAAGGAGATTATATCGGCAGACTGTCTGATTTACTAAACCAAGGGAGAATCTCATCCGAACAAATTCTCCAACCACGGGGGTGGAAAGAAAGGGGACTGTCTAATCCAAAAGTAACCCAGGCAGTGTCTAAATGGGGTCTCAAAGGACGTGATCCAATTAGAATGCCCGCAGGGGAAGGGGCCGCAAAGGGGCTTCGATCCAACACCTTGGAGAAAATGACATGGCTAGTCATATATCACATAGGTATTCGGTGGCCAACTCATGGAGAAAGCGTAGAGACTTACATCTTCCAAGAGTGGTGTACCCACCGGGTGAGTCGCTGTCAACATAGCGAACATCAACCAACCTATGGTGCATATTAGTTTGCAACAATCAGTCTAGAAAGAAAGCGTGTAGGCTTACATCTCCCTAAAGCAGAACTGACTGTTGGGATAGTCTGTCTTCGACTCGACAGGTGTCATCCAACCTAGAGCGACTACTGAGTGAATGCCACTCGGGGCTTATATCGACTCAAACGTAGTCAAGAGGAAAGGAGCCTCTAGGGTACTTACCATAAACCTCAAATATATTCAACCTAGTTAGGTCATGATGATTAGTTCAAGAAGAAAATACGGGGACTCACATCTTCTCAAATAGGATCAACCATGAGGTAGCTTACTGGCTAGGCAGCGAAGACTACGAAACTAACAAGGCGCTCGTTGGTTTGCAATGGTCAAATTAGGAAGAAAGCACGGGGACTCACATCCTCCAACAAATGACCACTGGGGTGATCGGTTGCTTTGGGCAATAAATCAAACCCGACCTAGAGCAGCTAATGAGTGAGTGTCACAGGGGGCTTTCTCTCACATCAAAGTAGCCCGAAAGAAAGATATGTATGTTTGTGTTTGATATGAAGGAATAGGATGCCACTATGGACTCTTACACCTAAACCTCAGGGAAACTCGACCTAGTTAGATTATGGTGGCTAGTTCAAGAAGAAAGTCGTTGGGACTCACATCTTCTTAAACAAAGCCAACACAAGGTAGTTCAGCAGTGAAGCCTACCAAACTAAAAAAAAAGGCTTGTCTTGCAATGGTCAAATTAGGAAGAAAGCGCGGGGGCTCACATCCTCCAACAAATGACCACTGGGGTGATCGGTTTCTTTGGACAACAAATCGAACCCGACCTAGAGCAGCTAATGAGTGAGTGTCACATGGGGCTTGCTCCCACATGTGTTTTGTGTTTGATATAAAGGAATAGGATGCCACTTGGGACTCTTACACCTAAACCTCGGAGAAACTTGACCTAGTCAGAGTATGGTGGCTAGTTCAAGAAGAAAGCGTTGGGACTCACATCTTCTTAAACAATGCCAACACAAGGTAGTTCACTGACAGGGCAGTGAAGACTACCAAACTGATATGGTGCTCGTCAGTTTGCAATGGTCAAATTAGGAAGAAAGAGCGAGGACTCACATCCTTCAACAAATGCCACATCGAACCCGACCTAAAGCAGCTAATGAGTGAGTGCCACAAGGGGCTTGCTCTCACATCAAAATAGCCTGAGACAAAGATATGTGTGTTTTGTGTTTGATATGAAGGAATAGGATGCCACTGGGGACTCTTACACCTAAACCTCGGGGAAACTCGACCTAGTCAGAGTATGGTGGCTGGTTCAAGAAGAAAGCGTTGGGACTTACATCTTCTTAAACAAAGCCAACACAAAGGTAAGAAGACTACCAAACCGATAAGGCACTCAGCTTGGCTTGCAATGGTCAAATTAGAATAAAGGGGACTCACATCCTCCAACAAATGACCACTAGGGTGATCGCTGTTTTGGACAACAAATCGAACCCCACCTAGAGCAAAATGTAATGAGTGAGTGCTCTCTCACATGAAAATATCCCGAGAGAAAGATATGTGTGTTTTAAGGAATGTTTAGATTGATGAGGAATTTGAAGGGTGATAGTAGATTGATTTTTTTTTTTGTTTTTTGTTTTTGAATTTGGACTTAATGAATGTAAATTTGAAAACATAACTTCATTAAGAAATTGACTTTGATTTTTTTGTTTTGAAATTTCTTTAGGTGTGTGAAAATGAAACAAGAACAACTAGGAGTAGTGTTCTTTCTCCAAAATCCTTGGGACCCGGTCAAAGTAATTGATCATCCTTAAATTCATGAAGGCTTCTCAAATATTATGCTCTAATTTGTATTTGTATGAAAGAAAATTCTCATTCTAATTACTTGAATTATTCTCCAAATTTAAATTTTGATTTTGAGTGTAATGGATTTTGAAGTAATGTTTTTTGACATATAAATACAAACACTCTTCTATCATAGTGGTTTAAACTACTTTTCATCCTTCGAAGCACTAAAGTAGGCCTTTTAATGATCAAAAACAAATCTTTATTTGGAGAGTTTTGAGATAAACTAATTTTGAAAGAGTTTAAACCATCTATATTCAACATTAGTTGAGGTCTCTCTTCCTGTTTCTTCTTCTTTTTTTTTTTTTTGCAAGACCTTCAATCTTTTCAATCGATGCATAGAGTTTTGTAATTTGATTATTGATGATAAATTTTAACAAGAAGAGTTGTAAAATTTAAATGGAGATTTTTAAACTAGTGGCCTAAGGCGAATGGAGGGGCCAATAATGGAGGTGTCATGAAAAATAACCTTATGCTTTTGAATGAGTATTGAAACTTATCATCCTTCATAACTTGATCTAATTTCTTTGTCAAAGTAGTGAATGATTGACACCTACCAAAAAAATGAGAGATTAAGTATCTTAGACACGACAACCATCCTTGAAATGATTTTAATTGTGTTCAGACCCTCCTTATTTATTTATTCATTTATTCTCTTTTTTTTCTTTTTTTCTCTCTTTTTTTTTTTTGAAGGTTGCATCTCTAATATCACTCTAATCTTATTTTAGATCAATTTTGTTATTCCATGATGCTTTACTACAAGCCTAGAAACTTCCCTAAAGCCATCCTCATCGTATACTTTAGGGGGTTCATCTTTAGGTATCATAATTAATCAAGACAACTACCATCATAAAGATGGTCTTCCTTTTCTTTAGACTAAGATCATCAATGTAGCATTCGAATTGGTGATGATGAATGAGTTCTGAAGATTCGAGTCATACTGGGGTATGTGAGGCCAACATTTTTAAGGTTGAAAGGCTTGACCTTATAGCAGTAAATTCTGATGAAAATTATAAATGCGAATGACCTCTCATCCTCCGACATCATTTGACCCATCTTTGAATGAGGAGACTGCATGAAAAGAGGCTATGTTCACTATTAAATTTGATATAGGTAATGTGAATTTGTCTTCAAGACATGCCTATCTTAGATCCTCAAAATTGGCATATGTGTGGATTTGAATGTTCTTCCTTTTGACTGGGAATAATGTTGGAAAATCATGGTAATATCTTTTTTCTTCAATAAGGTTAACTTCAAACTTTGATCCTCTTCTTCGCGTCAAAAATTTCTAAAAATAGAAAAGCAATAGGTTCAATTTTGAGTTTATAGACTGCTACCTTTGAGATGTATTGGGCACTTTATAATGGTCTTAGGTAAAGCAATCTTTAAACTACAAAAGTAACCTAACCAAGTCATTGGAATTTTCCTTCTAACTTATCATATACGAATGTTGGGAGGGTGGGTGGACTCCCTTCATGTTTTGAGGGTTTTTTTTTTTTTTAACTTGAGGGAGTTCATTCTCTACTTGAAAATCTTCAAAATTGTTTGAGTAAAGTAGGTAGACTAGGCAAAAGATAATTTTATTACCTCATTTGAAGATCTATCTACAAGCATTGAATCCTCTTTCGAGCTTGAAGAAAGAAAAATGAAGTGGAAATTTGAAAGCTCATAATGTGTGTGTTTTTTTTTTTTAGAGGTTAGAGCAACTCTTAACTTCCAATCCTATAATAATATCATGAGATAGTAGAATTGCAGTCAATGTGCTCGCATACCTACTAAGTTTCTAGTCATATCATACACGAATCCTCCTTTTAGAACCTTTTTTTTTTTGCAATCTAACTCCAGAGGTTTTTCAAAATTTAGCTCATGTATTATTTTCTCTCTTTCTTTTTTCTTGAATTTACACTTCATACACATGATTTATTCTTTGGATTCTAAATCAATGTGTATTATTAATGCCTTACTTTTTCTCTTTCTCTTCTTCTCGTTCTCCTCTTCTCCTTTTTTTTTTTAATTTGCACCATATACATATGATTTATTATTATTATTATTTTATTCTAAATCAATATGTATTATTGGTGCTTTACTTTTTCTCTTTTTCTTCTTCTCCTTTTTTTTTTGAATTGACACCTTGTACATATGATTTATTTTTTTGGATTTTAAATCAATATGTATTATTGGTGTTTTACTTTTTCTCTTTTTCTCATTCTCCTTTTTTTTTGTTTTGAATTTACATCTCGTGCATATGATTTATTTATTTTTTATTTTAAATCAATATGTATTATTGGTGCTTTACTTTTTTTTGAGTCTTTGTCTATATTGTGTTCTTTGGAGGAGATTGCTTGTCTTTCTTTTCCATAGGATATTCTATGCTAAATATGACTTGAGGAGGTTGCCACTAACTGAGCAAGGAAGAATCAAATACTTTTCTCTCTTGAATCAGTGTGCACTTATTACTTAGCTTAGTGGGCAACCTTCCAAGATAGTCTAAGACATTGAGATTAACCTTCAGAATAGTTTGATGCCATTATTTTGGATTGCGAGGTGTATCTTAAGAAGGATTTGGAATTTGATTATTTCCAACGACTGGTTTGCTTCTTCCTATGGTGTTGATCGAAGTGGTAGGACCCTGCAACTATGATAATTGACTTTTGTGATATCTTATGAAAGAGAGGTAGAATTGATGTCTACCTACTCTACTCTCTCTCTCTCTCTCTCTCTCTCTCTCTCTCTCTCTCTCTCTCTCTCTCTTTCTTTTTTTTCTTTTTTTTCTTTTTTTTTTCAAAGTTTGTCCCAGTAGACCTTTGAAATTTGATGATTCTAACTCTTTATTGATAGCGACACCATGAAAGCATAGAATGGGGAAATTTCTACCCGAGTTGGAATCATTAAAATAAATCCATCCCTGCTATTTTATGGATTATGATCAATATTTTGAGAGTTGTCTTCTTTTGGGAATTAGGATTCAAGTCATTTGAGTCATACTTATCTGGAATAAATAAGACATACTCAAAATTTTTGTCAATTTCATTCTTGGCCCCTAAAGAAATCTTTATGGCCTTTCTCCTTTAGGGTGAAAATCCACGTCTTGGTTTTAAGTTGAATTTCATCATAAAAGTTTTTATGATTCATAACTTTGTGACCAATAATAATGAATATTGCATTATCATAAGTCATCTTAAGATTTTCAAGCTCTATGTCAAATTTCATTCAAATATTCTTGATAAATCTAAAGAATTTGAACCCACACTCATCAAATTTGAATATGATAAAGGGGTTCAAATAATTAGATCTCAATTTGGAGAGATTCTGAAGAGAATTTCTTTGGAACCTCACTTGTCAAATGTTGATATGAATGTAGGTTCAGAGCTCTTTGACTGGGACTTAAGAAATTTTGGAACTTTACTTTCCAAATGATGGTAGGTTCAAAAATTTAGGATTTTTTTTTCTTTGGCGTTGTTTGATTTTGATTTTGAAAAAGAACTATTATTTAACAAATTTGAGTATGTTAAATGAATTTGGTTAATTATATATATATATATATATATATATATATATATATATATATATATATATATATATATATATATATATATATATATATATATATATATATATATATATATATAGTTTAGATGTTTATTTTTGAAGAAAAGGTTTATTTGATTTAATTTTGATTTTGAAAAATGAACCTTCACTTAACAAATTTGAGTATGCTATGTGGGGTTCAATTAATTTTATTTTGAAAGAGATTTAAAAGTTTTTTTTTTTTTTGAGAAATGATTTTTTTTTCTTTGTTTAATTTTAATTTTAAAGAGATAATCTCCCTTTAACAAATTGGATTATGTTAAATGGGGTTCATATGAGCTTTTATTTTGAAAAGACTTTTAAAATTTTTTGTAAAAGGTGTTTTTATTGTTATTATAATTATAATAATTATTATTTTGCTTTAGATTTTATTGGAATTTTGTTAAGCATGGGATGAACCTTGCTTCACAAAGCTAGTGGTAAGAGATTCAAAATTTTATATTTGATTATTATTTTTATTTGTAATTAATTTACTTATACCTATTGGGAGACCCAATAGGGATTTTAAGACCTACAGGGAGTGAGGTCCTAAAACCTAAAGGATGTTGGCTAGCTTTGCTTAAGGATGAAATAAGCTAAGTGCCAATAGAAAGAATGATAGTCTCGGGCCTATATAAAATATAAGTCCACTATCGATGCTTGGAGATAATAATTGTCTACTAAAGTTGGAGAGAGGAACTCTCCCCAGAGGAGTCGCCAGAAAAATCTGTGGTATTTATTTTTGAGGATGTGGGGGACACCACGCAGATCTTAGGGGGTACTTATTGAAGTGATCGAGTACGACATTAAGGAATGATGTATTATCTCGAAAGATAGAAATCACCACCCTATAATGGACCTAATCACCTAATAAGGACTCCTAAGGCATGATGGGTCTTCGAATATACTAGAGATCTTTCTCCTAGTTTACATGGAAAAGTAAAATAAGGTTTATTTTAAGCCGGGTTCGTTAAGTTCCCTATGGAGGCAAGCCCCCATAGTTAATTACATCCTAAGGAATGAGAATTCCTTAAGAATACTCTCGATTAAAGTAGATAAGTAGGGTCTCCAAAAATTTCAAGGTTAAGACTATCAAAAGATTTTTTAAAATCAAATGGGATAGATCAAGGAGAAGACTTATTTTTGGAATCTAAAGGGAGACAGTAGGAAATGCTCATGATACTAGGAAGCCTAGTGAGCATTCCAATATATCCTATAGTTGGGTTTTATATTATTGAAATTGAAGAGAGTTGATTATTTGAGTTGATATTTTATTAGATTATTAGGGCTTATAATTCCACAAAGGAAACAGCTACCTCAGATTTATGCTTGTAGCCCAAAGGAAACAGCTACCTCAGATTCCTAAACTAAGGAGCCTTGGTACAAAATGAAGGCACAACCTAAATCTAAGGAAAAAATGGGTATATGGTTTACCTCCACAAGAGAGAATAAACCACCACTGGACTTAATCACTGAGTGACTGCCTAACCTCCTACGCTTTAAATCCATGTAGGCAATTCTTATGATTTGCAAGGCTGTTTATTTAGAAAGGAACTAAGTCCTTAGACTCACTCTCTAAGAGACTAGAGCATGAGTGGTATGAATCCATGACTTAATCTAATTCAAATTTTATCAAATTTATTTGATTCTTTTGGACTTTTTATTTTGACACAGGTTATGGAATTTTGTATGCCTAAGTGCATGAGAATTTGATTATAGGCTAAATCAAGAGAAAAAAGGGGTGTCTTCCACCAAAGGCTCTCATAAGTTAAGCCTTGATTCTCTGGAAAAGATGGAAGCTCCCTCTTAACAAGAGTGAAAGAATATGACATGCATGATATTATAAATTCATCCATCCAGCTAAGGGGTCACTAAAATTTTATTATCTTGATTTAATTCTTAAGCTTGTATGTGAGGTTATGAGTTGTTTAAAAATTTTAGTTATGAGTTGTTAATTGGGTAGAAAAATTAATTTTTATCCTAAGAGTCTACCGCATCCAGACCACACATTCAAGCATTAATTATAAACAAACTATGAAAAGCATGTTGTTCTAATGCGCAATCTAAATACAACATCAAATAATTTTATAGACTACCATAAAAGAATAAAAGGCCAGTGCGGTCGGGTTCCGCCGTACACCCCGAAAAAAGAAAAGAAAAGATGGGTAGTCGAGTTCTACCCTTATACAACCCAGATTACAAAAATAATATATATGCTATGGGGGGTCTTCTTTTCTTCATTTCTTCATTCTCTTTCTTTTGATTTGATATGTTCCAAAGGCATCACAGGCACCCTGTGGACTAAGCCTTCGCCACCGCCATCCCATCTCACTAATCCTAATTCTTAATGCAAAATTACATCAAAATAGGAGAAGTAAATCTAGCTACACTGCAAAACAAAGCTAAACACACCATACAACCCAAGTGTTATATGAATAATTTGGACTTAGCACCAGACATGAGTAACCAAGCCCACCGTCTAACATGGGTTACACTTAGGGCTAAGCATGCATAGTAAAAGTATTTATATATTATAACGCCCCTTTAAGCACAACCCCTATAGAAAATATGATTAGCTAATAACGCCTAACATCTACGAAACATACACCCTAACATCCAATCTAAAATATTACATCACAAAATAAAACACAACATCATACATACAGTTCTAACTTAGCGAAGTAGTGACTTAGTATTCTAATGTGTGTGCTAAGGCTTGTGTAGAAGACTTTACAGTTTCTTTAGTTTATGTTCCAATTTAAAGTTTGAATTTAAATTTTACCTTTGGGTGATTTCAATCTAAATGATTTAATTATTTGATTTTTATTTTTATTTCAGTTTTATTTGGTTGAAATGAAATTTAGGTTCTCAAGAATGAAGAGTAGAATGAATTCCATCTATAGACAGGACTCACCATATTCTACATCCTAATTCCTAAGGAATCTAACTAAAGTCCTTAAGTATCTTGGTTAGCCCATTTGAATTTGTGTAATTCATATGATTCGATTTATTTGATTTGATTTAGAATTTAGAATTTGAGTTTATTTAAGTATTTGATTAATTGATTTTGGATTAGATGTTTTAGTTTAATTGCATCATGATAGTTCAATATCCTTAATGTCTAATAGAGTTTAAGTTTGTTTAAATTCATGTGTTTTTGGTTGGTTAATTTTAGATTAGGTGTTTTGATTTAATTGAATCTTGATAATTCAATATCCTTTTAAATAATTAATTCTTTTCTTTGATCAAGGTTATGTGATTTAACTTTATGTTTATTTAATTCGATTGTGTTTGTAGTTTGATCAGATTATATTAATTAGGATTTTATTTTTGATTCTAACTGGGTTTGATTCTTTGTAATTGAAATTTTATTTTTAATTACATCCATTTGTCATGTTCATCAAAGTTTGGTTTGAATTTTGATTTCATCTATTGGATAGTTGATTAGTTTATTTTATTTAAGTAAGTTGAATGAGACTTGATTTGATTCTATATTAAATTGATGAGAATCTTTCTTAATTTAACTTAATTTGATTCAATTTGATTTAATTAGCTTTATTGGTCTTATGGGTTTGCTTAGGTTTAATGTGATTATGTGATTTGTTTAATTAATAAGTATATTTACGTTAATTATAAAGATTTGTTTAATTTTTTTAAATTTAGTTTCATATTTGTTTAGACAAATGATGTAATTAATGACTTAATGGTTTAGGTATAATTTAAGTTTTAATTAGTGTTTAATTACATCTTAATTATGTTTAATTAAGTTTAGGTTTCATATGATTAATTTAATTAACCTAATTAATTTATTTAACGGGTGTGATTATTAAAGTTAATTATGGGTTTGATTTAAGCTTAATTTTGGAGTTAGCTTTAATGTAACTTATTTAAATTAATTTGATTAATTAAGATGATGGATTAATTTATTAAATCTTCATTAATTAAATGTTTGACTAATTGAGTTTGATTATTTATGATTAGGGTTTTACTTGATTTGATTTATTATGTTTGTTTGATTTCATTAACATGTTCAATTTAGTTATTAGGTTGAAATATTTAATGATTATTTAATTATCTCATTCCCAATGGATGTGATTTAATCATAGTTTAATTAATTTTGCTTTAATTTTATTTAGTTTAATTCGATTAGTATCAAATTATTAAAGTTTTTTAAGTTTGTTGGATTTTGAGTTTGATTTAAGATTTAATCATTCAATTGAGTTTTATTAACCTAAATAGATTTAATCATATTTAATTTAATCTCCTTTAAAGATGATATTTTTTTGATTTAAAGTTTTATTAATGATTTAATGAATGCTTTTCAATTTCTGATTTTTGATCTAATATTTGAGTTATTTTTTAGATTATATTTTAATTAACTTTTAATTGTTAAACTCTAATCTTAAGTGTTTATTTGGGTTTCTTAAGATTCAGAAGATCAAATCATTTTTCTTAAGAGTCCTAGATATCAATTGAAGTGATTTAGGTTATCTTGAAGATTTTTGTAAATTTCTGAATTTTTATTTAATTTATTTTATTAAAATTGATAATCTGAATTTAAAAAATTTAATTTCTCCCGATCCAAATGTTGTTTTAAGTTGAACTTTTTATTGTAGGTTTATTTTAACATTAGTTTCAATATTTGAAAATCTCAAATTAATCTAAAGTATATTTTTGACTTAATTAATGAAATATGGTTTTCCCTAAAACATAAATTACGCTCATAATACTTAGTAAATTTTGAGTATTTTTGGTTTGCTGGATTCCTCTAGAATAGACGAATCCAACGAGCTCTTGTTTATAATTTTTGGTTAAGTATTTTATTTTTTATGAATTTTTGAAGATTCAGATAATATAAATTATTATTATTATTATTTTTTATTATAAATATATACGCACGCTTAGCGGAAAGAATTCGACCACCGCGCCATAGATCGGACGGTCAAGATCAGATCGCACGATCCAGAGGCTAGGATCGCATGATCGGCGCATTGAACCGTCATCGCGCAAAACCACGCCGACGGACGGCCGATCATTTCCATAATAAGCTCGGATCGCTCCTTCTGAAGCTCGGATCACGCAAGCCGTCCGACGCGCGACTACGCGGATCACGCCCGTGATCGTATCACGGATTCGAAGGCTGATCGGCGCCGTCCGATCCCGCTGAACCGCAGATCGGACGGTATCGAGCCGCGGTGAATTGTGTTTTCAGGGATATTTTTGAAAAAAATGAAAGTTTCTAAGCCAAAACTTATCCAAATGGACCCGTTTTTGCGACGATTCGCACCGAAAAAAAATTTTATTTCCTATTTGGGATGATTTAAAATAAAAGTGCTGGATTTTGTAAAGGAAATTCCAAGAATCGCGGGAAATTTAATACAAAATATGCAAAATTCTAAGGTCAGCTACAGTTTGACGAAAGTTACCTCACCGAGGATGATTCCCGTTGGGGGTGAAGATCTGAGGGAGATCCTATGTGTGTGAGAAAGCTTTAGAGTAATCTTTGGTCTTTGCTTCTCTTCGGAATGCCTCCTTCTCTGATATTTATCGTCGCCTCATCAGAAGTGTAAATTCTTGTATTATTTGAGGTCAAAGTGGCTAAATGAAGTGGAGGATAAGTTCCCTTTTGCTTTAGGGAGTTTTTAGGGGCTGAATAGTGGTCGTAGGAAGAGATTTCAAGCCTCATCTCCCCCTCTTTTTATAATGGCCGAAAATTCAAAATATTTTTGAATTTTTTGGCTCCAAACTGATTGTCATCTTGTTGGAGTGATTGGAATGGATGCAAGATTGATTGAGGACTTTGGATTTTTTGCTCCAAAGTCTTCTCTTGCTGCCATATGATCAGATTTATTCAATTGAAATATTGGGAACATGTGATGGGAGGGTTAAGTGCATGTGATGGGGGAATTAAATGAGGTTAGGTGGAATTCTATGTGGGGGATGGTTCATGAGGGATTTAAAATGGGTTGGGTTTATTTTGGGCTGATCCCAAATGGGTTTGGGTCAGATTTGATCAGCCCCTAATGGGTTTTTTGTTTCAAAGGATTTGGCCCAATTTAGGTCATATCATTTTGGGCCAAATTGACTCATTTGACCAAAATTGGCCAAATTAACTTGGGTTATAGGTTGATTCATGTTCAATTGACTAATTGAAGATGAATGTGGTCTTGGTTTGAATTAATTTAATTTTGATTTAGGCCAAATTGACCCTTTAGGCCAATTTGGAGTTGAGTCAAGTTGACCCACAGTTTGATTGATCAAATTGGGTTTAATTATGGCTTTGGTTAAGTTCAATAATCGATTTGGAATAAACTTGAGCCATTGGTTGCAATCAATTTGGGTTAGATTATGATTTGACCCGATTTGGTTCTTTATGCCAATTTGGGTCAATTTGGATCAAATAGCCAATAGGGCTTGGTTTGGCCCAATTGATTACAATTGATCATCCTAGGTGATCAGCAATCATGGTGTAAGATTTTGGTGAGCTTGGTTCAGTCCAATTTGGGTTGGATTAGAAGTTGGCTCAAATGGGTCTTTTAGGTCACTTTAGGTCAAGTGTACCTAAGTGAGTCAATTAGTTTGGTTTTGGTTTGATTCGAATTTTGTTGAACTTATATATGAGCCCTAGATTGAAATATAAGTTCAACGGCAATCAATTTGGAGTCTAAGAGATTTTGGCTCATTTGAAATTTTCAAGTCGAAAGGGTTAAGTTGGGTTTGACTTGGGTTGGTTTCGATTTGATTTGATGGTTGTAGGTTTCATTTATATTTGGGTGGATAATTGAATGAATGATTAATTCAAGAGATAATTCATTGGTTTTAACTTGATCTAGATAGAATTTGGCTAAGTCTAAAGAATTGGCTTAAAGGATTTAGATTGAGTTTGGATTTGATTTTCGATATAGTTTTGGTCATTTGAATTTGAATTTCATTTATATTTATGTATATAAATGAAGAAATAATTAATTTATAAAGAGATCAATTGAGTTTGATTTGATTTAAGGAAAGTTTTGGCTAAGCTTATGAATATGGTTCATATGGCTTAGGAAGGGGTTTTAGGATTTAGATTTGATTTTGGGTTTCAATCATTTGGAGTCAAAATTTGAAAGTAGATTTGGAATTTGAATTTGAATTTGAGATTTGATTTGAGAATTGAGTCTGGATTGAGAAAGTGTTTCTAGATTAGGTTTAGGCTATGGGATAGGTAATTTCCTTAAATCCTAAGGTATAGCCTAATCTTATGATTAACACTTCTAAGTCTCTAGGCTTAGGTTAGGTGTTCACCAAATCACTAGATGTGTCTTATGATTAAGAAAATCATAGTGTCTAGAAGAGTCCTAAGTCTAAGAAGAGGAGGTTAAGAGCTCACTCCAAAAGTGAGGTAAACAGTACTCTCATGAGAGTACAATTTATTTTTTTATTTTTTTGTCAGATTTTTTGGCATGTTTGGAGAGAATATGTTTATTATATTCTATTAGAAGCAATTTAGAGGCTGATTGATTAGTTTTTAGGAGAGATTGACATCTGTACTCTCTATACCCTCATAAGAGTACATATTATTTTTTTCATTTTATGTCAGATTTTTTAGCCTGTTTAAAGAAAATATGTTTATTACATTCCACTAGTAGCAATTTGAAAATTGATTGGTTGATTTTTAGAAGAGATTTGCATCTGTACTCTATATACTCTCATGAGAGTATAAATTATTTTATCATTTTCTATGAGATTTTGACTGTTTGGAGAGAATATGTTTAATACATTCCATTAAAAGAAATTTAGGTTGTTTTAGGGAAGATTTGCATCTGTACTCTCTATACTCTCATGAGAGTAAAGATTATTTTTTCATTCTCTGGCAGATTTTTTGGCCTGTTTGGAGAGAATATGTTTATTACATTCCATTAGAAGTAATTTGGAGGGTGATTGATTAATTTGTATGGAAGATTGACATCTGCATGCTCTGCACTCTCATGAGAGTACAGATTATTTTTTCATTTTTTGTCAAATTTTTTGGTCTTTTTGGAGAGAATATGTTTATTACATTCCACTAGAAGTAATTTGGAGGCAGATTGGTTGATTTTTAGAGATGTTTTGCATTTGTACTCTCTATACTATCATGAGAGTACATATTATTTTCTCATTTTTAAACTGTTCTACATGTGACATATTAGTGTTTGCGTAAGTGAATGCGGTAAATGAGCAGTGCAATGATGAAACCATGATGTCTAATGACCCAAATGTGGAGAAACTCCTTAGCACCACTGTTCAGAATGAAACGGAGGCCTATGCACTATACTGTGATTATGCACATCAAACTGGGTTCACTGTTGGGAAGGATCATACTAGTTATTGGCCAAACTCCATGAAATTGAAATCAAAAGATTTTTTATGTGCAAAAATAGGTCGGAAGAAAACTACCAATCTAAACTGCGCAGTTAAATTCCAGAAAATAGGTATAAGGAGTGGTTGTCCAGCCATGATTAGATTTTCTATTGATTTAGATGGGAATTGGAAGGTTAAAAAATATATAAAAAGTCATAATCATTCATTGGCAAAGCCGGGTGACCTACATCTTCTTAGATCATACAGAGGAATCAACGATGAGAAGACAGCTGTGTTGAAGATAATGACGAGGCAAATTAGAATGCGCTCAACTATCTAAGTGAGGAAGTTGGCATGAAGAATATTGACTTCAAAAAGAGATGCATTCAATTTCATCCAAAAGAGAGAGAAGATCGAGGATTGTGAATTGGTTTGTACTCTCATGAGAGTACAGATGCAAAATAGCTCCAAAAAATAACCCAACAACCTCAAAATTGCTCCAAATGGTTTGTAGTTAACATATTCTTTCCAAACATGCCACAAAAGCTGGAAAAAAATTGTAAAATTGGTCTGTATTCTCATGGAAGTACATAGAGTACACATGAAAAATCGATAAAAAAAGTAACCCCTCAGCCACCAAATTACTTGAACTAGTATGTCATAAACTTTTTTTTCTCCAAATTGGCCAGATTAAGTGAAAAAAAAATTGAGGAAATAGTCTGTACTCTCATGAGAGTACAGAGAGTACACATACTAAACAACTCAAAAAGAATAATATTAATGCTTCAATCAACCTCTAATGGAATCTAATAAATATTTCCTTTCCAAACAGGCCAAAAAATTTGAAAAATTAGAATTTGGTCCAGACTCATGGAAGTAGAGTACAGATGAAAAATAGCTCAAAAAAGTAACCTATCAGCCTCCAAATTGCTTCAAATTATATGTCATGAATATTTTTCCTCCAAACAGGCCAAAAAAAAGGTTTAAAAATTGAAAAAATAGTGTGTACTCTCAGGAGAGTACACACTATACCTACAAAACTGGTTAAAAAAACTAATATTCAGGCTCCCAACTACATGTAATGGAATCTTTTAAAGATATTCTCTCCAAACAGTCCAAATAATATGGAAACAAATGAGAAAATGATTTATACTCTCATGAGAGTGCAAAGAGTATACAAGAAAATCCAAACCAACAAGCATCAACCAACCTACAATTGGCTTATAAGGATAGATTCAAACAGGTTAAAGAGGTAGAAGAAATAGCTGAAAAAGGGGTCCTAAAGCTCCACATTTATTATCTGCTAAACATGACATTGAGTAGACATGTTATCTCTAGAAAACTTCAAAAAGCAGAAATAGTAGCTTCTAATGGCATCCACAAACACACCAGACAGATACATTTCTAAAGCAATTGATTTCTAACATATCAAAATTCAATTGTACATTTGTTAAATCAGTTATTTCATACCCATATAGAAGATAAAAACCTACTGAAGCAATTCATCTTCTTTGGCCAATCCTGGTGGTCTACCCACCATTGAGGTTTGTTGATTGCCTCCATATATTTGCACAAACATCCCGTAGTCGATAATGTTTTGTTGACTGTAGCCCACTCATCATTTCAATTGACCATTTTATGAGATCGCTCTCGAAAGACTAACCAATATCTTTGATAAGTAATTTGATCTAAATAGTAAGAAATATAGTCAATAAGTAGGCAAATATGCAAAACAGTAAACCAAATGAAAACAGTTCTTATAATCTCGTGAAGAATGGCCTTATGAGTTGGGTTTGGCAATGAATCATAAAATACCAAGCCTATGCGTAATATGCCCGACCAGGAATATCCATTACTGATTATTTATAACTCGAAGTAAGAGTAGCTCAGCCATCGATACACTATCTGCAGTGACATGTTTGATGAACATTTTGCTTTCCTTTTGTAGGCCATATTTAGCATAACTCTACAATAAGTGAAGGGAAAGTTTATAATTAATGGCTTCTAACAATCTAAACTTGGAAAGGATCAGATACCCAAAGTTTTATGGAGTAACTTACCCAATGCGTGCATGAAACATATAACATATAGGGGACATAGCGTGAGTACTTCTGCTAGTAAAAGGCAAAGGCATCAATGTGTACATTTTATATACTAATCCAAAGAACTCATTAACTGCCTCGCAAAGGATGATATTCCAAGCTGTGAATACGCTATCATCCTTACATGTGAGAAATATGAGAATGTGAGCCTAATTAAATGAATAAGTGATTTTATGTATACAGAAGGAGTTGAATGAAAATTGACTTACTTCTCCTTGAATCTGGGGAAGAGGTGTCGATGAGCTGCAGCATTGGCTTGGGCAGGACATCTCTTGATGAGAAAATGATGATATGATGTACCTCAGCTGGCTGCAAGAAAATTAGTGATGAAGAGCTAGATTCACTGTGAAGTATGGATCAATCTACTAAGTTGATGCATACCTCCACCTGATGCTCCTCAACCACCACGACAGTAGTCAGTGGTTCAGCCACTGACATTGGAGCATCTTTGCAACCTTATAAAAATTTTAGTGAAATTAGCTACTATTAGGTTAAATTAAAAAGAAAGTAAAACAATACCTCTTTTTCTGTTTGCTCATCCTGTGTGGAGGCTACAACAAGAGTTATTCTACACCATGACTTCCTGCATGTTAGTATGAAGGGAAAAGATATAGCTTTCCTCTTCCTCATCTGCTGAGCCTTCACACCACTTCAATGCCGAGTAAAGGTCGACAAAGATCTTCATGTGTAGTTGAAGCTCACACAGAGCTTCTTCCTGTGGTGGCCTCCATGGGTTTCCCAGGAAGCCTCCACGGGGCTTCTCCAAAGGGAATTCTCCATAAGGGAAGCCCTCCGATAGCCTCCATGGAGCCTCTCTTATGGTAACTTCACCATGGGGAAGCCAGTGGTAGCCTCCATAGGAGAAGCTCTTGTGGTAGCCTCCATAGGTGCTGCCCCTATGATAGCTTCCTTAGGAGATTCTCCTGTGGTCGCCTCCATAAGAACTTCCCCATACTGGGATGGGACCCCATCCAAAGAACCACCCTTAATAGCAGCTACCCGCGAATCAATTCCATTCAATCTCTCGGTCATTGATGCTTCAAAAGATGATACTCTCTCTCCCAGCACCCTGAAACCTGCAAGTATCCTCTCTACCGCAGAGCTTTCTAAATGAGGGCGGGATACACTAGGGGGAGAATATCGAGAGATACATATGGAGATTCAAGGGGAGCCGCACTCTGGATTAAGAATAGACCGCTATTGGGCTCGACATGAGTTTTCGTTGGGTAGGCAATGTTTCAAGGAGCTAGGTCTCCTCTCTAATATATTCTCAAATGAAAGGACTGCATAACTGATAAAAAATGTGATGCTTTACAATATGAATGAATACATTCTAATATAAATAAAGTAAAATTATTTTGTATCACCTGGTGACCTTCCAAACCAGTGAAGGAGTCATCTGCAAACTTTATTTTTGGCCATCATGACGCGTGGTTTTGGAGAAGGAAAGGGGCCCTTACGATATAATGTTCACGATCTCAACGAATATTTATATAAGCTAACTTCAATGCGTCAAATATGTTGACTACTATATATTTTTCATAAATCAAGACAAGCCCACAAGTTAAATTCGACGGACTTCGAAGGTGATAAGGCATAAATTGAGGCTCAAAATGCACTAGACATCCCTAAAAATGGTTGAAATGACATTCGATGAACGAACGAACTTCGCCATCACGTTCAGAACGTCAAAATTTGTCAAAATATAAATATTGCAAAATATAATGATCAATCGATTAAGCGCTCAAGCTATCAATGTGTCGATACGCATAACAGAGTCGGGAAGTTGCGACGATGTCCGAACGACCTCCGTTCGTGAAATTGATTATGCCGTTAGCTTCAAAATATTGAAATCTATTGAATGAGATTGTCTGTACTCAATTCAAACAAGTTTGTGCAAATGTCGAATGATTTGAAGTAACAACGCACAAATCGAGGCTAAAATGTACTTGACGTCACCAAAATCAACTCAAATGACCTTCGAACGATGAACGGACTTCGTTGCATTCAGAATGTCGAAATTGATCAGGATATAAATATTGCATGACTTGATGATCAACTGATCAAGCGCTCAAGTCATCAACATGTCTGCACGTATATCGAGAACAAGAGGCACTGATGAGGATCAAACGATCTTCGTTTGCAAAATTGATCACGCCATTGGCTTTGAAATATCAAAATTTATCAAATGAGATCATTCATTCGATGACCTGCGTGAAAATCGAAGCGCCAAAAGTGGCGATATATTTGAGTAAATGAACCCAATTTGACGTCGACTTGAACTAAACGATCTCCGATTGCAAAACGGACTACGCCGTTGCGTCCGGAACATTGAAATAACCTAAAATATATATATATATATATATATATATATCAACTATATGAATTTATCGACATAAAATTCATATTAGGTGATTAAATATTCAGAAAATTGATTTAAAAAAAAAAAAAAAAAAACTATTTACATCAAATAAAGGACTGATGCATCCTGAGTTCATTGCCGCTATTCTATGTAAAAGGAATGCAGTGTAAAGTGAATGCAGTGTAAAGTGAATACAATGAATTTTGAATACTTTATAGTTGTTTGATTGTATGTAAAGTAAATACATGAAAACTATATTTTCTATTTGGTTGAGCATATATAAAGTAAAGTAAATACTCAGATTCAATCGTTAAGTAAATTAAAATATTTTTTTATTTACTTTTAGAGGAAGCACAATATATATATATATATATATTAAAACTACATAAAAGTATTGTGTTTGATATGTTGATTAACTTTATAACTTAAACACTAAAATAAATAAATCACATTTATTTTTTCATTTAAATAAAAATTATAACATTTTAGTTAATATTAATGAATTAATTGAATCATATTGATAGATTTTTAAAGTGATTTCAAAGTCTTTTTTTTTTCACAAAATAATAATATAATGATATAAAAGCGAAAGGGGATTAAATTAAATTATTATTTTTTAATACTAATTAATTAATTATATGACCGATAAAAAAGTATACTCTTCTAATACTTTTCTAATATTTTGTATGTTTGAAAATGTATATTTTACTGTTAAAAAAATAAATAATGACAATATTTTTAAGTAATATTAAAGATATATATATATATATATATTCACTCAACACTCTTTATTCTTGAAGGTTTAATCTCATATTAGTTGTATTTTCAAACTTAAGAGGTACAACTTGTTTGATATATGACTTTCGAGAAAAAATTCTTCTCTCGTGGAAGAAGTTGAAGCAACCAATATGAACTGATTAAAAAAACTACATAAAATAAAAGACACCTCAAACTTTTTAAGTTCATGATAACCAAACTCACATATTACACTTTGCTCAAGGAATTCCCCTATATCATGTACCCTTAAATATCTTTGAAAAAATTACTCCTTTGAGGTTATCCCTACTGCTTGTCAAAGGCATCATCAAGCTATTGCAATCTAAGTAACAAAAACTCTCAAGCAAAGGGAATAGAAACTTTTCCCCATCACTTAAAAGGTTAATCATCATTGCCTCATCAGAGAACCACCACCAAAAACAAGTAATTCATAAATGTTAATTTCTATTTAGACAAAGAAAACAACAACAATACAAATAGGTAAGGAAATAACAACATTTAATCTTTAACTACTTCCCTAACCTTCTAAAAAACCTTAAAAAAGACTAATATAGCTATCAATCTAACTCTAGAACAAGAACTATCTTATAAGAAAAGAAAAAAATCAAACCGATTTTGGACTGTTCAATGGAGCGTAAGATTTCGCTTTGAGGTTCGTCGATTATCTTCAAGCAAATCATCATAATCGTCTCCGTAAGTGAGCTCCCATCAAGACCGATTGTTCGATTCGCGGACGCCTGACCGTCGACGACACTTCCACGGACTTTGCTTCTTTACATTATGAGCCCAACCAATCGACTTTCTTCATGTTCCTCAAATATAGCCTTTTGAATGAGCTCCCCATCTTTTAAACCATTAGTACTGAGAGAGAGAGAGAGAGATGATGATGATGAAGAATTAGAGATTGTAGATCACCCGTGTGATAATGGCATAAAGTGGTAGAGTATTATAATGATAGAATTTGAATGATGACCCTACAAAGTAATCATACAGAAGTGATTGGATTTTTGCATTAGATTGTTGAATAATAAATGAAAACTAGAATAAACACACATAGCAAAAAAAATATAGATAATAGGAAAAAAAAAAGATCATTCCATATAAAACAAAGTAGAATTTAGTCACATTATCACCACAGCAAAATTTACAATGATTTGATTTTGAAAGATTTATAACCATAATTAATAATTCCTCTGATACAACATAAATGCATCAACTTCCTTCTTTATTAAAAATTTTTTTTATGGCAATCAAGCATAATATACCCTATCACAAGCCTTGGGATAATATACCGCATTTAGGCCATAATGCGAATCAAAACCATAAGTCGTCATGAGAGAAAAATAAAAAACAACAAGTTGAGAAATAAGCTCTTAATCTCTAAAACATTTTGATCTATGCAAAGACATGCTTTACCGTAATCCGAAGAAAAATGAGATCTCAAAGGAATTCCAGATGAAGTGAATCAAGTAGAGAACAAGCTTAGACGCCGGAACCGTATGGTCAACAGAGGGCTTCACTACTAAATCTCCCTCAATAGCCGAAAGTGTTTTCAAGAACTTCATGAGCCAATTGGCTTATCACATGCTCCAGCTTTGTTCCCAGCAGAGTAAATGGCTAGGCCAGATGGTCAGAGCTAATTTAATTATTAAAATAAAGTTGAAGCTGCATGGGTAACTCACACATCGGTGCCACATTTTGGAGGAGAGTGCTCGTTGTTGGTGTGGGATCCGAAAATTCGCCACCGACATCTTTCGATAAAAAAGGAAAGAAAGAGTTGTTTAAGTGTCGGTGATAATTTCAGAAGGCAGATGAATAGTAGATAAGACACTACCCAGAGATTTCGTTCTCATTTGGTGAGAACTTTTATATCTGGTTCCAAGTTTCCTAAGCAAGCCCTATAGTTAATTACCCTCCCAATACCGAGAGCACTGATTAAGGCTAGTCAATGAATCGTTAAAGAACGAGTATATAATTGCAGTGAGTGGAGTTTAGAACTTATGAAATTTATTATTTTTAACTTAAAACTTTTTGTGGGGGGAACGATGACGCGCCCGATCAAGATCCCATGGTTCCGTCATCCCGGGCTGTCGCGATCCCTGGTCCGCTTAGTCAGAGGAGGTAGTCGACCCAACTTGACCGAAGGATCCTTGTCAGGAACACATGGGTTACGCCGCCCAAGGTGTCCAGACTGGTGGAGTTTGTCTAAGGGGACAAATATAAGTCAACCTTAGCTAACATAGGCTTTTTTGCCCAACCAAGTACATTCTACATTTCACCAAAGAGCGGAACATATGGCTGCGGACCGTAATGCGAACCACGGCGAGGGCTCGTGTCCATTTATGTGGTGCCATATCCAAAAACCACGGACAAAGAGGACACGCCAGCCCCATGGGCTTTAGGAATATTTGAGTGTGAAGGCAATTATGTATTTAATTTGACATTGGCTCTTTGTGAGCAAAAGTTTTCTTAATTTGTCACCCGAAGACAAACAATTGCGGAGGGGTGGATTAATTTTTATTTTTATTATTTTTAGTTTTAATTTAAATAATTCATTTCATTTTTTTTTATTTTTTGTTGAATTTTGATCATTTTATGATTGATTTAGATTTGAATATATGATCATTTATCATTGAAATTTTAATTATAATTACCCTTCTCGATCCTAGGGTCAATATCAATTGATAGACCTTGTCCACTCCCGGTTTTCTACTGAGGATTCATTCATTATCTCAAGAAGTATAATCCTTCAAAACCTTGTCCACTCTAGTTTGAACATGAGGATCGGGTTTGGGACTTTTCTTCGAGAATTTGAATTTTAAGCTATGTTGATTCATGTCTGTATTATATGATAATTAGCTTCTCGATATTATTAATTTGAAATTCTTATAATATCACATTTTAGGTTTTGTTAACTGACCCGTCCAAGACCAAACCGGATGATATAGACTGTTTTCTTTTGTATTTGACTTAGTATTTACTCCAACATGCATATGGATATCTGTTCTTTGAAAATTGCATGGACATTAAGATGTCTAATGTTGAAGTTTCGATGTCAAATTTTGATTTTTGAGTTTTGTTAACCCGGACCCGGTCCGAAGACCAAACCGGGATTATGTAGCATCTGTTCTTTATATTTGACTTGATTGTAATGCAAGCATGAGTTTTGATATGGGATTTTTAGGTTTTGTTAACCCGACCCGCCCAAGACCAAACCGGAAGTGTGCATCTCTTTTGTTTTATACCTACGTGTCCCTATTGTTTGAACACTTTGACATACATACAAGTATCTGTTCTTTTAAAATGTTGTATGGACATTGAATGTCTAGTTGAAATGTATGTTCAATTTTTTGATTTTGAGTTTCACCCTTCAAGACCAAACCGGATTATGATATCGTTCTTTATTTTTATCTAACTTGCACATGTCCCTATGTACAAAATCAGCAAGCATAAAGGGGTGAAAATAATTGATTTAGAGGCCCATATGTTCATAAGTAAGGTAATGGACCCAAAATGGGCTTAGGCCATTTGATTTAGGCTAATAGCCCTCTCTTTATGTTGCAAATCAGCCAACATAAAGGGCTGAAAATAATTGATTTAGAGGCCCATATGTTCATAAGTAAAGTAATGGGCCTAAAATGGGCTTAGGCCATTTGATTTAGGCTAATAGCCCTCTCTTTATGTATAAAATCAGCAAGTATGGCTAAAACAATTGTTTTGGAAGCCCATATGACCATATACCATAGCCCATTTATTTCTCTTGAAAAGGGAAAGGGGAATATAAAAATATGAGTAGATGTCATATTTCATTTAGAGGGAAGTGGATTAATTAAAATCCACCTCCCTCACATGCAAACTCATGGCAAGTGGGGGGGACACAAACCCATTAAATTTATTAAGGAGGTATGACAAAGACTTTACTTTCCTTTTCAAAGAAAGGGATAAGGATGCACAAGGGCATGCCATCCATGCATGTGCATGCAACATGACAAGTGGCATCACCTTAGATGATTCCCTTGCATGCAATTTACGACAAGGCACCTTATGTGTCAAGATGATAGCCATAGATGAGAAAAGAGGGAGGCTAAAAAAATCTATAAATAGGAGGGGAATTCCTTCTCATAAAATCCTCACACACTTCCTACTCTAATTTCTTTCCTTTTCTCCCTTGATTTCACAAGTTTGAGTTCTCTCAAGCTTATAAGAGAGCTAAGTTGTGTCATAAAAATTTGTAAGTTTTTACCCTCCTCCCTTCCTTTAGCAATTTTCCATTTTTTTGGTATTTTTATGATGGATGTCATGTCAAAATGTTTCATTTCATGTATGTCTTCCCCTTGATATATTTCTTTTTTTTTTATAATCATGTGTTGATCAATGTGAAAATGGATATATGGAGTAAAAGATAACATGTTAAACATGTATTTAACGCGTTCTAAGCATGTCTAATAGCATATCAAGCTAAGTAGGGTATTAGAACCAAAGATCAACAAATACATGTCACAAGCATAAGCATCCATTTGTAACACTTCATACATACATGTTAAAAGGGGACTAGAAGGATTCAATATTCATCAAACTAAGCATGAATAGTTGTTGCATAGGTGTCATATGACATGAAAAGTGAGTTAGAAACACATAAGCATATGCAGATAAAAATACTTAAGCATTTTTTTACCTTTCCCTTTTTTTAAAATTAAAATTCTCCTCGCCATCCCCATTTAAGGGGCGCCGAGACTGTTTTCCCACCACCAAGAAATGCATGGTAGGTGTCGTGAGACACCTCCGAAAGTTTATTTACCACCACGCCAAGAAAGGCATGCATGTATAATATAATAGCTTCGAATCCTTATCTCTTTTTTCAAAGTTTACAGCCTCTCCTCTCCAGGGTTGCCATGAGAGATCGAGCCCACCACGCCAAGAAAGGCGTGGTGTGGAGACACCATGCAAACTTTGATAGCTAAGATTTCCCGCGGTGATATCACATATGCAAGAGTATAAAGATGACGAACCCTTATCTCCGTGCTTATCAAAGTTTACAACACCTCCGCCTCCCCAGGGTTGCCAGAGATCGAGTCGCCCACCACGCCAAGAAAGGCATGGGTGGTGTGAGACACCTAAACTTTGATAGCTAGCATTTTAAGGATATCACATATGCAAGAGTATAAAGATGAAATTTAGAACCCTTATCTCCGGCTTTATCAAAGTTTACAGCCTCCTCCGCTCTCCCCAGGGTTGCCATGAGATCGGTCCCACCACGCCAAGAAAGGCGCATGGTGGTGTGTCGAGACACCACTAAACTTTGATAGCTAACATTTCCGTTAATATGATATCACACATGCAAGTATGCAAGAATGAAACTCATAGATAATAGCAAATGGTATAATCAACCTTTCTATTAATTTGATTTCAACTTGCATATGAAAGAGGTTTTCAAACTTCCGGCTCAAATAAAAGAAATTTTCAGCAAGCACCACGTCTTTAGATAGCAAGCTACTTGATTTCCCCTTAGATAAGAAATGTTCTCAACATGCTTATGCCCATTAAACAGCAAAATGATTGATTCCCCCTTAGAGAAAAGAAATTTTTCAGCATGCATGGCCTTTAGACAACAAGCTAACAATTTTCCCCTTAGGTAGAAATATTCTGATGCTTATGCCCATTAAACAGAAAATGATTGATTCTCCTTAGAGAAAAGAAATTTTTCAGCAAGATAAACAAGTGAGATCTATAGGAAACAAGCAAGAAAGAAAATGGTTATACATTATCCCCAAAGCATTTTTAGCAAGATAAACACCATAACCAGAGATAATAGGAAAATGAGATTTGGGCCATACATCATCCCAAATCCCTAAAGGAAACTCTTAGCATAATCCCAAGCATAAGATATAGCATATTTAGCAAAAACCCTAACTTCCAAAGAAGCTGAAATGCATAAGAACGAGCTTAGGGTTAGAGAGAAACAACCTAGAATTTTCGGTTGCAAAGGGAAAGGAAGAGATAGAGTTCGGTCAGGCTTGAGCTTGGTCGATCCCCTACTGCCTCTGCTAGAACTCACTGAGGATCTGACGCCAGAAGTCTTCAATAGAGTGAAATCCAGAAGGAGTGTCGGCTTCTCCGCACGACAACCACCAAAGTGGGACTAACAGAGAAACCGCCGAACGATATCCCGCCGCTTGCCTATTGCTCGAGACGAGAGGAAGGGACGAAGGTTTTCGCTTGACTTCCACGCTGCTCGGACTAGACGCAAGAAAGAAGGAAGATCGAGAGGAAAATCGCACGTAAGGAGAGCACGGGACGAGAGAGCTTCGGCCGATCGCAGAAGGAATCGCACGAAAGGGGGAAAAATGCGTGAGCTTCAGCCGACAGAGGGAAAAATGCGTGAATGAGAGGGTCAACGCCGCTTCGCCTTTAGCACGATCTCCGATTCGGTCGGAGCGGTTAGTAGGGATTGGATTTAAGGGTAATTAGCTGATTAAGCCGCCGTTAGTCGCTTTAATTGCGATTTTATTACTTTTGACAAACCCCAGCAATATGGGTGTCAATTTAAGTTGTTTCGCCAACGAACTACGATCAATTTCGCGGATCTGAGGTCGTTCGACAACGCCGACGGCCGGTAAATTTAGGTTTAAATTGCAGCGACGCCGCTCTCCAAATTGCTCGACGCCGCGACACTTTGCCGATTCGACGCTAAAGGCGCCGCTTGATAGTCTCGACGCTTTCGCATGACGGCGCGATCAATTTCGAACGAGGTCGCTTAGACGCCGCCGAGGCTTACTTCGATATGCGCATAATTTTATTAAAAATTTGATTTTAATTATTTGATTGATCCTTAATTGATTTGATACTTTCTCATTTAATTAAATTTGATGCTTTTCGGCGCATTATGAAGTCGAATTTTCAAATCAAATTGAATTTAATTGATTTCGACGGATTATATTTAACCTCTATGTCATTTACTTAATTTTAAATGACATAGTTGTAGGTCAACAATGCCCCCAACAAACATGGTGTGCGCATGAGCGGACTGTTTGTTGTACACTAGTTGACCTATGGATCTCCAAGAGATTTGCTTAGATGTCACGCTTAAGTTGTAGTTTCTACAACTTCGATAATACATCGCTGCCCGATAGGGGTATAACTCTGTTGGGCAAGCATTCATTTTTATCGCTCAACTGCAATAGCTCGTTGAACTGGTATTTGTTGTCATTAGTCCAATGTTTTGTGCTTGATGGACTTAGATGAAGGGGATGATTTGACTTGTCATCCCAGGAGAATTTGATGCATCTTCAACACTATGTTTTTCTGCTTTGGCGGACTTGTTGAAGACTTCCTCCTAAGAGCTTGAAATTTATATTTTCTCCTCCTATCCTGACTTTGTGTCTTAGCGGATTTGATGGAATTGATGAGTTGTTGCTGAGATGAGAACATCTTCGGTCCTGTGCTTTATGCTTTAACGGACTTGTTGAAGACTCAGTCTCGAACTTTGGGATTTGCATTTTCCTCCTGTCGGCTTTGGCCTGACTTGTGAGTGAGATAAGAATGTCTTCATCCTGCTTTTGTGCTTTGACGGACTTGTTGAAGATTTCATCTCGAGGATTCAGATTCTTGTGCCTCCTTTATCCCGGTCTCATGCCTTGACCTGACGGATGGAGGAAAGTCCAATTATCTCGTGAGATTCATCAGCACTAATTACCTTCGCTTTAGCTTGTAGAAGGATAAATGCCGACATCTAGCTCTCGTGAGCTTGTGTTGGATCAATGGCAAAGAGTCATCACCCCTGTTTGCACATGTAATGGACATCTTGATGACAAAACTCCTTAGTTCGACTTTATACTAACATTGGGATGTTTCTTCTGGCCCTTGCTTTTTGCTTGATTGACTTATCGAAGAAGAATTTCCTTCTTTGCTTTCTGCTTTGATAGACTATCAAGGAATTGAGATTTCACATTTATACTTGATTCCAAACTCGCTGTGCCTTCTAGTAAGGATTTTTTTTGTTTGTAGAATTTTGAGAAATGACTTACCAATAGGTAATTTCCCGGGTCACTTGAACTCACCAAGTTGGAGAGATTTGGGGATTTGGATGCTCTTGTCTTTGAACTAACTAAGTAGAGGATCCTACTACCCTTTGTGGTTGAGTAAGCAGACCACCACTACCGTATTTTGGCGGTTGAGTCCCACCTTATACACCTACTTGAGTGGACTTGAGCAATTGATGAAGGATTTTATCCTGCTAACGAGATGGGGATCTCTTACTACGCCTTTGTGGCGGTTGAGTAAGCACTGCCGACACCCAGATTTTCGTTGAGTCCACACCTTATACACCAACTCGAGCCTTGGGATTTGAAGTGGATGATAAATGTATATCCAACTTGGTTTGTTGAAGTTTGACTTGGAAGTTTTCTTCTTGGTCAAGAAGACTTTTAAATTTGAACATTTGAACACATAATTTTGAGTATGCATGTGGGGATCTCACAGCACGATGTCAACCCAAAGAGAAAGAAAGGCCCTGCCTTACCAGATCGATACTTTACTATAAAATTTAAAAAATGCCCCTGCCTAACAGGGGATTTTATTTTATTTTGGAAATGCATTCTTGTGTTACAAGAGAATTTCCAATGAAAATTTTCATAAGTGTTCACAATAAAGATTTTCAAATGTAGATTTGTCCAATCACACTTTCATGTAATATTTCTTTAAATGCCGAATCGACGCATTGGCCTTTCACCTTGAAGTCCACGATGATACACTCCTTGATAGACCTTTTCAATAACAAAAGGTCCTTCCCAATTAGGTTCAAATTTACCGCCACCTGCCATGAGGGATGATTGGTCTTCTCAGACCACTCCTTCCCCGAAAAGCTCGAGGACGTATCAGATGATCGAATGCTCGACATCCTCGATAGACTTTAGATTTCTTTGAGCCACCGCTCATCATCAAGCTCTTCCATCCGCAGCATTCTCATCTTGGGTGAGATTTTGTTGAATGGCTACTGAGAAGTAGTTCAACCAGTGGCAAAATCGTCAAACCCCAAACACTAGCATAGACTTTGTGAGTAAGTGGTGCAGAAGCCCATAACGCCTTCCACAAGTTTGGTATGCCACTCCCTTTTATTTCTTGTGAGAATTTTTCTAAGCAATTTGACTAGTGTTTTATTAAAAGCCTCACCAATTTTTCTGATAAAATTTAATATCGCCAATCAATCTTATGCCGATCAAAAATTTATAAACTTTACGCTTTGAAGGTCGAACTGTTATCCAAATGATTCGGGCGTACACCAAATCTGTAGACGATATTGTGGGTAAAGAAGTTAGTCACTTGTTCAGCTGTAACTTCTTTAAATGGTGCGCCACTTACTTAGTAATATGGTCGCTAAGATGAAGCGACTGATGATCACGATCAACCAATTACATCTATCCCCAACACTTAAACCAAGATGCTATTGGATGCAATGATTTGGAGGCTGATGAATTATGTTACCGTGGACCTGACATTCATGGCATCTCTTGGCGTGATTGATACAATCTTTTACCATAGACGGCCAATAGTATCCAATTCTTTTAATTTTGAAAGCCATTTTAGGACCTGATTGGTGCGCACCACAAAGTCCTTGATGGATTTCAACAATTACTTTGTTGGCTTTTTCTATTCCCAAACATCGCAACCACATCTGTTCGAAGGATCTACGATACGTAGTATTGCCAACATAAGCATATAGAAGCCTTTTCTCAAGTCATTATCGACTTATTACTTGACAATTTGCCTTTGAAGTAGTCGAATAAGGGTCCTCCGCCTTCCTTCTCTTCTACTATAAGAATTTCATCGTACGGTTTTGGCGCTTCCGCAAGTTGAGGTCTTTCATCTGGAATGGTTTGAAGTTTGTCCTGTTGACTTTGGAAAGTAATTTGTAAGGGAGTGTAAGGAGCAACATGAGTCGCACTCGATTTGTTTGATGACCCCTCTTCCAAATGGGATTTTAAACTTATTCTAGACTACGAGTGCACACTAATTAGTATGTATTGCCATTCATACTAGCCATTTCTTTAGCTAATTTAGCTAAGCCGCTATATTCCTAGGGAGACTCGAGTCATAATGACATTTGGAATTTGCTTCATAAGCTCGAGAACTCGCGTGATATAGCCAATTCAAGCTTGTTGATTTTGTAAAGGCCCAACACTTGATTAATGACGAGTTGAGAATCGCCATAAAAATTCGACTCCCATGGAAATGACTTCCTCTAGACCGCCACCAACGCTTCATATTCGCCCGTTGTTGGTTCTGAGTTAATTTATAAGAATTGCCACCTTCGTGTGTGATCAAGATGAGACCGACCTGAGCCTTTGGAAGATTTGAGGGTTGAGTGTATCTAATGGACTAAGCTCCATCAAAATACAATTCCCACATTTGTTGCTTTTCCTTTTCATATATGTGCATGATTTGCTCATCAGGAAGATCATCGTTAAGCAATGAGTCTGCCGGTATGGGATGAGCGGCAAGAAAATCTACTAGAATTTGTCCCTTCACCGCTTTCTGGGGGACATATGTAATATCAAATTGTAACAGAAGGACAGCCCATCGTGCCAAGTGACCTGTCAACGTTGGTCTCGTCATCAAGAACTTCAACGAATCAATCCTTGAGATAAGGGTAATTTTATGAGATAGCATGTGATGACGTAGCTTTTGAGCATCAAAAATTAACGTCAAACAATGCTTCTCAATTGGGGAATAACGCGCTTCCGCTCCTATTAGTCTTCGACTAATATAATACAAAGCGTTTTCCTTTCCTTCCTCATTATGCTGAGCCAACAGAGCACCTAGAGATTCTTCCAAGGCCAAATGAGAGGCTTTCCCGGATTGGAGCGCAAGAATGGGTGGGTTCAAGATATTTCGATACCGTCAAGGCCTCTTGACATTCTTCGTCCCACTTGAGGAGTATATTTCTTCATTAATTTTGCAAAGGGACGACATCCGCACAGATTTGATATAAATCTTCTAATGAATGCGAGATGTCCCGATATGGAAAGTAAGACTCCTTGGAGGAGGCATTTCGACACGCTTTGATTTTGTTGGGATCGATTTCAATCCCTCCACGGCACACAACATATCCAAGGAACTTTCCCAAAGAAACTCCAAAGGCGCACTTAAGAGGATTCATCTTGAGATCATATTTTCTGATTCTTTGAAAGACGATCCTTAAATCATCGAGATGATCTTTGCGATCTATACTCTTGACAACGAGGTCATCAACATAGCACTCTACTTTTTGATGAATCAACTCTTAAAGATTCGTCATAGCTTTGGTATGTAGCAAAGATTCTTCAAGCAAGGGCATGACCAGATAGCAATATATCGGCCCCCAATGAGGTATGCTTCTCATCTTCAGGAGCCATCTTGATTTGATTGTAACCTGACGATCCGTCCATAAATGAGAACATGTTGTGGTTTGAAGTGTTATCCACCAACAGTTCTGATACAGGAAGCGGAAAGTTATCCTTTGGACATGTTTTGTTTAAATCCCTTAAGTCGATACAGATACGAATCTGACCATTCTTCTTTTTCACGGGGACAATATTAGCTATCCAGTCAGCGTATTTTTCTTCTCGAATAAAACCAGCTTCAATGAGCTTCTTTTCGCAATTACCGTTTCTTCAACCTCCAATCTCATTCGCCAGAGGCTTGCTTGACGGTGATGATACATCCGCTTAGTTTGTGAACCGTTATATCAGGGATAAGCCCGGCATTGCATATGTCCAAAAGCAATCCCAATTCACGAGCAAGGTTTTAATTCTTCCACTTTATCTTGAAATAAATCGATGAACGCGGAGGATCCTCCTCGCCCAAGTTAACTTCTTTAAGTTCATCCATAGTAGCTGCCTCCCCACCATCTTCAAGCTCTTCAGGCGCCGGTCTGGCTTCTACTTCTTCATTATTTGTGAGACTAACATTAAGAATGAAATTCTCATCCTCATGATCACTCTCAACTTCTATTCCTGTTATAGCATAGCAGGTATATTCTTGTGGACCGCTGTCTTGGATAAAACCAAGGCCTTTGGTAGTGTGTTTATTTCTCTTACCAATGGTTTGAGAACCTTTTGGGTACCACATCATTTCAAAGAGCTTAGTCCTTGCTTACGCTCCTGGACCCCATGTTTAGCAGGTTTTGAATCTTTGGAGAGTAATATTTTGGTATCCTTGTGGGTATAGCTTCTTCTTCTTCAGATAACAGCATTACCCAATCAGGATCTTCTTCTTGACACCCCTCGGACTTATAAAACATGCTTCCTGGCCCGTGCTTTCCAGGGAGAGGAGGTACATAGAAGGTCACCAGTTCCTCGACTTTATGAGTTTCTCGAGGGGTGATTTCTTTAAAATGTTGGGGAGGAACAGGAGTGACTACAAGTGTAGTCTCGGCTGCTGATGTATCTATGATTGTTTTAAAGTAAGTGCATTGCACCTTACTTTCAAAAGCAGATTCGAACTCATAATCAGAGTCAAAATGTTCTTCTTCAGTCAGAGCTTTACTCGAAGAGTCATGCGGACCTTTGGATTTAGAAGGAACACATTCATCTTCTTCTTCAAGATCACCAGATGAGGACGTTATTGATTTTGGACGTGTTCTTTATATTCCTAGGAATATTTGGAACAACCTCCTTTTCTTTATTCATTTTACATTCTCCCTTCTTCTTAACTTGTTCTTTTATGGGTTTTGAAGTAGATGATTTTGGTTGTTTTGTTAGCTTTGATTCCTTCTAAGGAAGTAACGCATCTTGATAAATCTTCATTTCATGCACAAAAAGGTTGCATGTCGCCCACAATTTGGCATTCTTCTCCATCCTTTGTGTATTTCATACATTGATGTAATGTAGATGGGACAATGCCATATATGAAGCCATGGTCACCCGTAAGGCTGCTCAATGAAGTATCGATCGATCACATGAAATTTAGCTTCGTAAAGGTCTCCAAATTTAAGAGGAAGGACGAATGACCGATAGTTTTCTGTCCCTTCTCATTGAAACCTTGAACCATGACTTTATCTCATCCTAGATGTTGTACATCTAGAGATAGCCATCTAAGAGTTCTCAAATTCATAAGATTCACGGAGGAACCTAGATCAATTAAGATCCGCGGTATTATAGCTTCATCACTTTCAGCTGTAACATACAGAGGGCGATTGTGCTCTCCCAGCATTAGATCATCTTCAAAATGTGACGGTTGGAGGCTCTTGAACATGCAAGGTCTCGTTAGCTCGAAAAAATATGCTTCAATTTTCCTCTTTGAGAGCTTCAATTAAGGTGTTACTGAGATCTTGACAGTTCAGATACACGTGCGCTTTAATTTTCCTGATGGATAGAATATCAGAATCGATCCCTTTGATGAAGGCTTCTTATTTGAATTCTTAGGGATAACTTTTCATTGACTTCAATTTCTTTCTTTCCTTTATCTTTATTCATTGGCTCTTTCCTCCGTTGAGATGCTAGCACTCACCACTCCTCAACGCATTGAGCTACTTCATTTGATAATCTTCGATGACTTCTTCAAAGATTCGCTTCGCCCGCCTAATGATAGACTAAGATTCGTAATCACCCCGCTTTTATATTTTTCATATTTGTTGATATGGTGAGCTCTGATTCATCTTCATTTGGGAAACAGAGTTCCTCTAAGCTGCTGTCAACTTCATGCATCATCAAGCAAGACTCAGTAGGAAGTTCTTCAGCTTCTTCCCCGCTTTCTTCATCGACCAAGATTTAAAGCAATGCAAGCGATAGGTCGTCTTGCTGATTGTATGTAATCTTCCATATTATTGATGATCTTTTGTGTTACGCTATTACCCATAATAGTATTTTGTGCTACTTCCTTCTTCTTTTTATTTAATTTATTTTTTTGTTTGGCAGGTTTCTTAGACTTCACTTGCGGTATTTGGCTAGGCTGTCTTTCGTGAGATGAACTAGTCTTCCCATAACTTAGGTTTTGTCTCAACTCAAGTACGGGTTCAAGTGGTGATTTCCACTGAATACCTGGAACGCCTTCCAATTGCTTGATTTTACGCTTTTAGAGAGGCCGCCATCCTTCATCATCCGCCTTCTCTTTGCCTTTATGATTGCTTGATAATACTGGAGATGAGGTGATTACTTTGGTGGATTCTTTCTTCGGACGCACCAATACGCTGTCCGATAATGTGAATTCACCGTTTATATTTTCTAGCCAATCTTTGAATATGTAGCAATCTTCAGATGGCGAAAGCACCATGATATGGATAGTAGGATTATCTGCTTCGCCTCTTCAGGTCTTTTACACTCCGGTAGTTGGAGACCTACTTTGAGTGCATGTTTAAACAATTTGGCCACACTTTCCCTCTTAAAAGAATACTCTTTGTTCAGCTTTTCTTTTAGGGTCGGGGCCATTGAGTCATTCGCTCCTTTCGTTTGTCTTGGTCGCTCGCCTTCACGACCTCGGTACATCATTACCTCCAAGTATGAGCTTGCGGAGCGTGATTGAACGACCGCTCTGCTTGATAGTGTAGCTTTTCTTTGTCTAGCTATAGATTAATCGCGTCAGATCCTTCTTGTATGAGGTGAAATGCGTTTCACCTTTCTTTGGGTCTGGAGCTTTTGCTCTTTTAGATTTATCTTGGTGGCTATCAGAGCGTGACAAATTTAATTTTTCAAATTTAGCCACCCTATCAAGGAGCTCTTGAAATGTGGTAATTGCCAAAAGATAAGCGCCATCTTATCATCGATGTTGCCCATCAGTAATTGAATTGCATGCTCTTCTTCTAATTGTTGTTCACATTTCATACTCAAGTTTCGCCAACGCGTAATATATCGGTAAGTCTTTTCTTCCTCTTCTCAGGCAGATCGAATTGTTGTCTTTTGATCGCGAAATAACCTTTGACGAACATGTTTTCAAGTTCGCAAAGTCTTGACCGAAGTCATTTGATAACTCAAAGATACCATTCAAAGCCGAAGTTAGACTCATAAGGCGGAATAATAATGCATCGCCTGTTACCGCAGGATGCTTTGAATGGGCGATGTCGCTTGGGATTACCATTCCGTCGAATAGATTGAACTTTGGCATTGAATATCCCTTTGTATATGGAATTTGATCATACTGGGATATGGGCGACCTTTGCTCACCAACTTTTCTCGCCGCGCGTACTTTTAATCTTCTCATTCAATATAATATCAAGTTGAGAGATCACACGCCGTGTAGTTTGTATATTCGAGAAGCGTTGCCGAGCGACTCGCTTTATTTCAATCCTCGCCGTGCTCGATTTGGACCCTTGAAGCATGTGAGATCAAATTTATTGGAGGATTGTGGCATTAGGCTTGATGATTATTTGGGGAGTGTTGGACGATATTTCTCTGCATTAACTGCATCATCGCAGTCATCTGCATCATCATTTCGCTCATTTTCACGTTCAACTGAGCGATTTCTTTATCTTTGGCTTTCATCCGACTTTCTTTGTCTCCGCCAAAGTAGTAGTATCGCTGAAGGTGGGATTTTCTTCCCTTTCTTCTTCCTTCTTGTTGCTCCTCTCTCAAGACTCGAGGATGCTTCCTCTATTTGAACATTTTGTTGTTCTTCGTGTTGAGGTGGGTAGCTGACGCCTAGTTGATATTGCACAGATGGCTCACCAACCTGTTGCACCATATACACTACTTCAACAGTCGTTGCCTCCTCTTCTTCTTCTTCGTCCTCTTGGATACGGATTTCAGATCGACGTCTCCAATGGACTTCCGATTCCAAGTGTGGAATCGAAATTTCTTCGTAGAGGACTGATGTTAACCTCCTCTTGATGGGATGAAATTAATTGATGACGGATCCTGAGGATTCTCCAAGGTGTCTACCGTCGATATCTTATCATATGGGGCCCTCTTTAGGCTCCCATCGAGCAATTTGAGTTGCGATCTCTGGAATTCACACCAGATGTCACGCCATGCCTCGCTCTTTTTTGAGGCCTAGGCCTCCATATCTACCCTTCCACCGGGACCTGGTGGGATTCTGACGCTGGTCCAAGTGTCACACCCGATGTTCACCGGGGACATGAATATGTTGGCCCCGCCATTTGAGTTTGGATGAGGTTCTCCTTGGAGGAGCTTCCTAACATCACAGGACCTTGGTATTTTCTTTTCATCGCCCTCTCTGGCTACTTGAGAACCCGATGCACTCGCAGGGAGAGGGTTTCCTCAGAGGAGCTGGAACTGATGTTGTGGGGTCCGAAGGACGCTTGAGTCGACAAGAGCCCGCTTAACCCATTTAAGGATTGTCAAACCGACAGGGTTGGAACACTCACCGGTTCCATCGTTGGTTGGTACCGGCACAGATAAGTGTTGAGCATGTAGCTCAAGATTTCTTTTCCTCCTCACTAAGCTTGCCTGTGATGAAGAAGCTGGCCATGCCTCCCCGGGGCGAATGGTTCAGCTGGTAGGATTGCGTTATTCTGAGGGACTAAAGAGACAGTCCGCCCAGTAACAACCCTCTTCATGATTGTTGTCTTGGAGGGGCCAAGCCTCTCAAAGACTGATGATTTCTTTTGAAGTGCCCCAGCAGCAATAGGGGTCATAACTTCAACAGGCCTTTTAGAGATTCGCATGACGCGGTGACAAGTTTAAAGAACTCAGCTCATTCAAGATGGTTTGGGAAATCCACGCTACCAACTGGATGGTAGCTCCGTGGATTGATGACGGCCAAACGGATGCGGCGCCACCGCCGAGTAACAAAGGATTGTGTTTTGTAATGCCATTCTGGAGGTTTAAAGGTAAAAATTAGCAATTAAAAATAACTGCACTATCACCTTACTACCAAAAATATAGGTATGATAAGAAAAACATACTAAATACATGCACTAAATAAAATCTCAAATGACTTAAGACTTTATTTAGAAAACTTTGAATTTGTCAAATTTAACTTATCATTTCTCATTTCATTTTCATTTCATTTTTTTTTATACTCCACTGCAATTATAACTTAGATTTGACTAGCCAAAGATGGAAAGAGAAACCTGTCCCCAGCGGAGTCGCCAGAAATCTGTGGGATCCGAAAATTCGCCACCGACATCTTTCGATAAAAAAGGAAAGAAAGAGTTGTTTAAGTGTCGGTGATAATTTCAGAAGGCAGATGAATAGTAGATAAGACACTACCCAGAGATTTCGTTCTCATTTGGTGAGAACTTTTTATATCTGGTTCCAGGTTTCCTATAGGCGCAAGCCCCTATAGTTAATTACCCTCCCAATATGAGAGAGCACTTTCGATTAAGGCTACCAATGAATCGTTAAAGAACGTATATAATGAGTGGAGTTTAGAACTTATGAAATTTATTATTTTAACTTAAAACTTTTGTGGGGAACGATGACGCCCATCAAGATCCCATGGTTCTCATCATCCGCCGCGATCCTCGGTCCGCTTAGTCGAGGAGGTCGACCCAACCGAGAAGGATCCTTGTCAACACATGGGTTACGTCGTCCAAGGTGTCCTTGTAGACCTTGGGTGGAGTTTGTCTAAGGGGACAAATATAAGTCAACCTTAGCTAACATAGGGCTTTTTGCCCAACCAAGTACATTCTACATTTCACAGCTCAAAGAGCAAAGCCGTTGGGGAACATACGGGCTGCGACCGTGACCGTAATTTAGTGATGCCATATCGCGGCGAACCACCCGGTCAGAGGGCTCAGGTCGTAACCGCCATTTATGTGGTGCCATATCATAACAAAACCACGCACGAGAGGACACGCCACGCCCCTTATGGGCTTTAGGAATATTTGAGTGTGAAGGCTTATGTATTTAATTTGACTCTTTGAGCAAAAGTTTTCTTAATTTGTCACCAAGACAAACAATGAGGGTGGATTAATTTTATTTTTATTATTTTTAGTTTTAATTTAAATAATTCATTTCATTTTTTTTATTTTTTGAATTTTGATCATTTTATGATTGATTTAGATTTGAATATATGATCATTTATCATTGAAATTTTAATTATAATTACCCTTCGATCCTAGGTCAATATCAATCGATTGATCTTGTCCACTGTGGTTTTCTACAGGATCGGGTCTAATTCATTATCTCAAGAAGTATAATCCTTCAAAACCTTGTCCAGTTTGAACATGAGGATGCTCGGGACTTTTCTTCACGAGAATTTGAATTTTGAAGCTATAGTTGATTCATGTCTTGTATTATATATTAGCTTCTGATATTATTAATTTGAAATTCTTATAATATCACATTTTTAGGTTTTGTAACCCGGACCCGGTCCGAAGACCAAACCGGGATGATATAGCATCTGTTCTTTTGTATTTGACTTAGTATTTACTCCAACATGCATATGGATATCGTTTGAAAATTGCATGGACATTAAGATGTCTAAGAAGTTTCGATGTCAAATTTTGATTTTTGAGTTTTGTTAACCCGGACCCGGTCCGAAGACCAAACCGGGATTATGTAGCATCTGTTCTTTATATTTGACTTGATTGTAATGCAAGCATGAGTTTTGATATGGGATTTTTAGGTTTTGTTAACCCGGACCCGGTCCGAAGACCAAACCGGGAAGTGTGGCATCTGTTCTTTTGTTTTATACCTAGCTTGCACGTGTCCCTATTGTTTGAACACTTTGACATACATACAAGTATCTGTTCTTTTAAAATGTTGTATGGACATTGAATGTCTAGTTGAAATGTATGTTCAATTTTTTGATTTTTGAGTTTTGTTAACCCGGACCCGGTCCGAAGACCAAACCGGGATTATGTAGTATCTGTTCTTTATTTTTATCTAACTTGCACATGTCCCTATGTACAAAATCAGCAAGCATAAAGGGGTGAAAATAATTGATTTAGAGGCCCATATGTTCATAAGTAAGGTAATGGACCCAAAATGGGCTTAGGCCATTTGATTTAAAGCCTTCTCTTTATGCAAATCAGCCAACATAAAGGGCTGAAAATAATTGATTTAGAGGCCCATATGTTCATAAGTAAAGTAATGGGCCTAAAATGGGCTTAGGCCATTTGATTTAGGCTAATAGCCCTCTCTTTATGTATAAAATCAGCAAGTATAAATGGGCGAAAACAATTGCTTTGGAAGCCCATATGACCATATACCATAGCCCATTTATTTCTCTTGAAAAGGGAAAGGGGAATATAAAAATATGAGTAGATGTCATATTTCATTTAAGAGAGGGAAGTGGATTAATTAAAATCCACCTCCCTCACATGCAAACTCATGGCAAGTGGGGGGGACACAAACCCATTAAATTTATTAAGGAGGTATGACAAAGACTTTACTTTCCTTTTCAAAGAAAGGGATAAGGATGCAGGGCATGCCACATGTCCATGCATGCAACATGACAAGTGGCATCACCTTAGATGATTCCCTTGCATGCAATTTATGACAAGGCACCTTATGTGTCAAGATGATAGCCATAGATGAGAAAAGAGGGAGGCTAGAAAATCTATAGAGGGGAACATAAAATCCTCACACACTTCCTACTCTCATTTCTTTCCTTTTCTCCCTTGATTTCACAAGTTTGAGTTCTCTCAAGCTTATAAGAGAGCTTGTGTCATAAAATTTGTAAGTTTTTACCCTCCTCCCTTCCTTTAGCAATTTTCCATTTTTTTTGGTATTTTTATGATGGATGTCATGTCAAAATGTTTCATTTCATGTATGTCTTCCCCTTGATATATTTCTTTTTTTTTTTTATAATCATGTGTTGATCAATGTGAAAATGGATATATGGAGTAAAAGATAACATGTTAAACATGTATTTAAGCATGCGTTCTAAGCATGTCTAATAGCATATCAAGCTAAGTAGGGTATTAGAACCAGCATCAACAAATACATGTCACAAGCATAAGCATCCATTTGTATTCTATTTGCCACACTTCATACACATGTTAAGCATGTAAAGGGGACTAGAAGGATTCAATATTCATCAAACTAAGCATGAATAGTTGTTGCATAGGTGTCATATGACATGAAAAGTGAGTTAGAAACACATAAGCATATGATAAAAATACTTAAGCATTTTTTTACCTTTCCCCTTTTTTTAAAAAAATTTTGACTCCTCCTCGCCATCCCCATTTGGGTGCCGGAGACTGTTTCCCACCACGCCAAGAAAGGCATGGTAGGTGTCGAGACACCACCAAAAGTTTATTTACCCACCACAAAGCTGCATGGGGGGGTTGCATGATAAAGCGCCAGCTTTACCCTAATCCTTATATCTGTTTAAAAGTTTTTATGACCTCCGCCTCTCCCAGGGTTGCCATGAGATCGAGTCGCCCACCACGCCAAGAAAGGCGCATGGGTGGTGTCGAGACACCGCAAAACTTTGATAGCTAGCATTTCCAAGCGGATATCACATATGCAAGAGTATAAAGATGAAATTTACTGAACCCTTATCTCAGCTTGTTTACAGACCTCCTCTAGGGTTGCCATGAGAGATCGCCACCACCAAGAAAGGCGCATATGGGTGGTGTCGTGAGACACCTGAAACTTTTGATAGCTAACATTTCCCTGTTAATATGATATCACATATGCAAGTATGCAAGAATGAAACTCATAGATAATAGCAAATGGTATAATCAAATCCCTTTCTATTAATTTCAGATTTCAACTTGCATATGAAAGAGGCATGACATATATATAATTCACTTCATAGGAAACCAATTGAGGCAAAGTAGAAGCATGAAATTCATAGGAGAACAGCAAATAATATGATATTTAAGCCATACATCCTTCCTTATCAAAATTTCAAACTTCCGGCTCAAATAAAAGAAATTTTCAGCAAGCACCACGTCTTTAGATAGCAAGCTACTTGATTTCCCCTTAGATAAGAAATGTTCTCAGCATGCTTATGCCCATTAAACAGCAAAATGATTGATTCCCCCTTAGAGAAAAGAAATTTTTCAGCATGCATGGCCTTTAGACAACAAGCTAACAATTTTCCCCTTAGGTAGAAATGTTCTCAGCATGCTTATGCCCATTAAACAGCAAAATGATTGATTCTCCCTTAGAGAAAAGAAATTTTTCAGCAAGATAAACAAGTGAGATCTATAGGAAACAGCAAGCAAGAAAAATGGTTGGGCCATACATTATCCCCCAAAGCATTTTCAGCAAGATAAACACCATAAAATCCGTAGATAATAGGAAATAAAATGAGATTTGGGCCATACATCATCCCAAATCCCTAAAGGAAACTCTTAGCATAATCCCAAGCATAAGATATAGCATTTAGAAAAAAACCCTAACTTCCAAAGAAGAAATGCATAAGAACGAGCTTAGGGAGAGAAACAACCTAGAATTTTCGCAAAGGGAAAGGAAGAGATAGAGTTCGGTCGCTTGAGCTTGGTGATCCCCTACTCTCTGCTAGAACTCACTGAGGATGACAGTCTTCTTCGAGAGCAGAACGAGAAGGAGTGTCGTTCTCACGACAACCAAAAGGGAAAGGGAGAACAGAGAAACCGCCGAACGATATCCCGCCGGCGCTGCCTGAGACGAGAGGAAGGGACGGTAAGGCTTTTCGCTCGACTTCCACGCTCGGACGGTGACGCAAGAAAGAAGGAAGATCGAGAGGAAAATCGCACGTAAGGAGAGCACGGGACGAGGGCCGATCGCAGAAGGAATCGCACGAAAGGGGGAAAAATGCGTGAGCTTCAGCCGACAGAGGGAAAAATGCGTGAATGAGAGGGTCAACGCCTCGTTTCGGCCTTTAGAGATCTCCGATTGGTCGGGAGCGCTTAGGTAGGGATTGAGCGGATTTCGGGGTAATTAGCGATTAAGCCGGAGTCGCTTTAATTGCGATTTTATTACTTTTGACAAACCCCAGCAATATGGGTGTCAATTTAAGTTGTTTGTTATGCCGAACGAACCGCGATCAATGATCGGAGGTCGCGACAACGCCACGATGGGTCGAAGTAAATTTAGGTTTAAATTGTGCGCCGCGCTCAAATTGCTCGACGCCGCGACACTTTGCTCGATCGCGAAGGCGCCGCTTTGATAGGTCTCGCGCGATGACGGCGATCAATTTCACGAACGGAGGTCGTTTAGACGCCGAGGCTTTCGACTTCGACGCGCATAATTTTATTAAAAATTTGATTTTAATTATTTGATTGATCCTTAATTGATTTGATACTTTCTCATTTAATTAAATTTGATGCTTTTAGCATTATGAAGTCGAATTTTCAAATCGAATTGAATTTAATTGATTTCGATTGTGATTAGGGCATTTAACCTCTATGTCATTTACTTAATTTTAAATGACACATAGTTGTAGGTCAACAGTTGGGAGTTCATAATCATTTGCAGACAAACAGCATAGGCAGAGAGGGAACACACAATATGCTGCGTAGAAATTCAGACCTACAGTTTAATGTACATCACTTGCATGGGTAACTTTCAGTTCTTCTCTCTTTTTCCTGAAACCAATTTTTCAATGAAGCTTGGCCCTTTTTATATTGAATTAATGAAATGCAGCTTCCAACCTCGAAGGAGCTTAGGTGGTGGTGACATCAAGGCAGAATCCAAAGATAGGATTTAAACTAACAACTTGTTTTGGTATTAACATGAATACGTAAACACATGATGAAGCAACACGAAGTAAGAATTCTTACTTTCATCTCCCAAAAAGCACAGTGATTTTTGATAGTTTGCAGCACATGTTCTTGCAAAGATAGAGAAAATTAAAAGCTGAAAGTTCAAATCAAGCATATACCATTCTTGAGAAAATGAAAAAAAAAATTGACATACAAAAAAAAGAAAACGAGACAAAGAAGAATGAAGAACGCTTATAATTTCACATGTTTTTACATAAGAAGCATGCAAGCAGAAGGATATCATAGTGCAGCCAAAAGTACTAATCTCACAATAAACTATAAAAGAGCAAGTCTGACAGCATTCTTTTCCATTCTCACTAATATTTTCTACATTTGTTCCAGCAACTTTATGATGACTTCTAGGTAGAATAATGAATAATTTGACTTTACGATGGAGCCAAGTGAATCCAATCATGAATCAGAAAAGAGTATCCCACATTCAATCCACTTAAAAGTCAGATCAACCGAAACAACAACTAAAAAAAATAGTTCAAAGGGATTCGCAAAAAATCATAGGAACTTCTATGAACCTATATCTGAAAGATATGAAGTACTTTACTCTTTCATCAATAACACAAAATGCAGACTCATCGGTAATAACATAATCATAAAATACATTCCAAAATGTCGAAAAAATTATCAAGCATTTATATGGTGCCAAAATAATAACTTCAGATGACATCTACTAATTGTTAGTTAAATTACGTTTTCAACTTTGCAAAAGTCATAACTTCCATGAAACATTCAGAATTCTAATCATCGTGACAGTTGCACAACTTTGTAAGAAGTTTGAAATTTTAACTCAATTGTTGGCCAAATTGAGCAAATAGAAACACTTAAAAATAAGTATGGTAACTAAACAGAGTATTTGCAACATGGACCTTAACTTCCAAAATGTCAGAAAAAATTTTGAAGAACTGGAACTTTAGTTGCAAACCATAGACCAATGTACATCAGATACTCATACACCAGAGCACATTAGACTTCAAGTCCATAAAAAATCCTTTATTTTGTGCCAACAAATAACAAAATAAGAATTGAAAGTATCTAATATAAAAGAAAAACAAACGAGATAAAAAGAACAAATAGGGGTGAAGAAGTAAGATGAATGAACACTTAAAGAGGAGGGAGCAAACAAAAGAAACAAGAATAAATTCTAAAAGAGATAGAATTCTTAGAGGGAGATCATAGAAAACTTCGAATCTCATTTTATCATATAATAATCCATAATATAAGATTAACACTCCTTTTGTAGGTTCATACTCTAATGCTTGCCTAAAAAACATTACTACCACAAAAGAAAAAAATAATATATCATTTATTACAAGTATATTATAATATGTTTTACATATCTTAAAATTTAGAAAATTTATTTCATAATTATAAAGCATTCAGTCACCTAGGCTGCAAAGAGCTCTACTCCAAATAGTTCATATATTGTAGGAGAAAGAACTAGATATCTTCAATAATATTACAGAGCTAGTAAAATCCATCATGAAGAGAGATGAATGGTAAGTCCATCTAGGAGATAATGTGATAAATAAGAAACCCATCCTGGAACATCAAAAATATCAATATAATAGTCTCTCCATCCCTAAAATAATATCAATTCTGGAAAAATATCTTTGAAAGCTTGAATAATGCATTGAACAAATCTAACATGAATATGACCAAAATATAAGTAACGTAAAACAAATTCCTTTTTCTTATTTTTCATTGGGATCTCAATTGGATTTGCAATGATTCAAGATGTGATGGAATTTGGTGATGCGAGCGAATATGGGGAGCAAGAGAGTGAGCAAGGCAAGTGCAAGTCAACAGTTTTGTATGCATGACAAAGTGTGCAAAAGGTTCCAAATGTGATGTCAAAGCTGGCAAAGATGTAAGATGCAATAAAGATGGAAGTGCTAATGGAATCAAGAGGGAAAGGAACACACAAGTCAACAAGGATGCACAACAATTAGGTTGTGGATGCAAATTAAGAATGTCTCGCATGAGGATATAAGGTCGGGAGCAAGTATATGAAATGCTCTATATGGTTGCATGAGCTGGGATCATGGTGGAATCCCTGTTTACAGATCTCTGAGCTTTAAACAGGATCAACCATATTCAGAAAAGTGATGCAGAAAAAAAAGAGAAGGCGATGCGGAACAGTAGAAGCCTGATTGGAAAACTAATGCAGAAAAAAAAAATCGTATACAAGGTTTGCCGGCGAATAAGCTCAAAACCTGTAAGTTGGACAAATCAGATCTCTTCCGCAAAAGAGAAGACGATGTAGACGGATTACGTGGAAGATCAACAGAGGTAGAAGAACGAAAATTATATTTGGGATTGATTACTTGAAAATTTTCCCCTTTCCGAGATCGCATGCGGTCGGCGTCGCAATGTCGAGGCGATCCACCTCTCGGCACAGGGAACTGCGGGCGGGTATGCGGAAGATGGCGGAGACGAAGAGGCCTACGCGGTTAGCTGTGACTTCTCTAATTTCGATTCGTATATTTCATTTACACGAAAAATAGCATTAGAAGAAATTTCAAATATCTTAAATTTTTATACAGTAATTAATTTACTGCATACCAAATACGAAAAAAAGTAAAATTACATGTATTTAAAATATATTACATCTCTTTTTACACGGAATCAAACAGCCTCGTAATATTTTTTTCTAACGAGAGAATATTATGTGCGGACTCCGCACAGCCCTCCATTTTTTTATTTTTCTTTAAAAAAAAATGGAACAATCTCAGCATCCGGAGTCCGCACGTAATATTTTTTCCTAACCGACCCTCCACGTTCTCGGCTCCCTCGCATGCAACTGCTCCCACGCAAGCTTCTTTCAACCGTTCCCTCCAAAGAATGACAAACCTCCCTCCTCTCTCCATAACGAGTTTTGCCTACTTCCCTCATAAGAACGCAACTCTCAATTCGGTTGGTTGCCTATCCAGGTTTTTTTTGGCGAATAATGGAAACTCTTGGGACTTTTCTCACTGCCCGCTTCTCTCAGATATTCCGGAGTCCCGACGTTTTAGCGGACTCAATCTGACAGCATGCGCACGACCAAAAAATGACCGTAAGATAAACGGCGCTATTTTTCGGTTTAGTGCCAACCCCCGACCCGATTTACCTGCCTAAACCTCGGGGAACAAAATATCTGCGTCGTCGATTCTTCGTAATACTCGATAGGGCTTTCGATGAAGAGAATTTCCTAAGCTCCGTGGTCGCCCACCTCCGTTCGATCAGGCTTAGGGCTGCGCATTTCAAATTGAGGTATTACGGTTGGTTACGAGGTATTTCCACATGCATTGAACTTGAAAGATTTTAGGGTTTTCTCTGTTTTATCCATTACAATCCATCGAGTGTTTAAGTTTCTTTATGGCATTTTTTTCAAGATATGGCTACCCTCCGTACCTGCACGTACCTTCGATAGACGATTTTATCTTTGTTTTTGTTGATTGTTCTACCAGCTCTCAAAACCCAACGGTACTCTATACTTTCATTTTGCATTTTTTTGTCCATTTTTCCCGTTTGGAGGACATACTAGAATCCGAATTGGAAGTTGTGTTTTCGGTTTGGGTGTATTCTGTGGAGAAAATGAATTGCAGACTGCACCTCTGCACTCACTGCCTCTATACCTCTATACCTCTCATTCCTCACTCATTACCTCGTACCTCTCTGCACTGCACTCCTCCCTCGATATTAGATGATTTTGGGTGTTTTTCTTGATTGTCATGTTGTTGAGACAATGTTCTTGCTTTCTTGTAGAAGTAGTTTAGAGGTTGTTTGGAAGCTAATTTTGATGCTTGTTTGCAAATGTACTCAACCCTCTACCTCTATTCTTTCTTGAGATTTTGTCCCATTTTTTACCGTTTGGAGGGCATACTATGGCTAGAATCCGTTATGAATAACTGGGAAGTTGTGTTTTGTCGGTTTGGGTGTGTTCTATGGAGAAAATGAATTGCACTGCACTCCCTCAGTACCTCCCTCGATGTTAGAGCGATTTTGGGCTATTTTTCTTGATTGTTGGTTATTGAGACAATCCGCTTTTGTGGAAGTAGTTTAGAGGTTGTTTGGAAGCTAATTTAGATGCTTGTTTGCAAATGTACTCTCAACCCCTCTGCACTACTCTATACTTTCTTGAGATTTTGCATTTTTTCACCATTTTTTCGTTTGGAGGGCATACTATGGCTAGAATCGTTATGAATAACTGGAAGTTGTGTTTTGTCGGTTTGGGTGTGTTGGAGAAAATGAATCACCCACTCTGCACCTCCTGCACTTTCCTGATGAGGAGATTTTGGGCTATTTTTCTTGATTGTCGGTTGTTGAGACAATGTTTACTGCTTTACTATAGAAGTAGTTTAGAGGTTGTTTGAAAGCTAATTTAGATGCTTGTTTGCAAATGTACTCTCCAACCCTCTGCATTCCTCATTCTATACTTTCTTGAGATTTTGTCGGTTTGGATGTGTTCGTGGAGAAAATGAACTCTGTACTGTACTGCACTCCGATATTGGTGCTGCAAATCCATTATGCTTCTAATATTCGATTACCTTAACTTTATTTTGAAGTTCGACGCAAGGATAATCTAGATTGAAAGCCATCGAGCATTATTTGATAATATTACCGCTTCACTAGTGAAGATGAAATATTAAAGCGACTTCACCAATCGTCCGATGCAGAAGACTTCGCCATAACTTTTATCCTATCGGACGACATACAAAGCCTTTTCTTGGGTGGGCGGTGCATTTCTTTCACCGGATGAAGTAGGATGATCTTTGGGGATGCCAAACAAAGGGGAGAAAGTTTTATGGCAGAAATCCCCATTGTCACAGTATAGTTCAGCCAATTATAAGAATAAGCTCGAGCAATCGGATAGCTCGTTGCCGGCGGCACAGTTTGTACAGTTGTACATACATTTTCTTATTTCAAATTTGTTCTTTGCATACCACAACTATAGAGTGGCTTCTAGTTTAATTACGCGATAATATTGAAAAATTTGAGTACAATTGGCCATTTGGGCCTTCTTAGTGTCACATTCAATGACATTACAAGAAAGATACCAGAACTGGCTACATGAGTGGCTTTGTCCCTCGTTCTTATGGTATGTTCGACGGTTATGTTTTACTTGATGTGAGCAATTTAACTGTATAAATTTTTTGTTGTAGATAGAGCAAGCATTATATTTCCGTCTCATACGACATGTTGGCGTTGGCCTAAAATAAAGTTTCTGTGATGTTGCCTTCGACGATTTGGGAGGAGACCAGGTACAGGACATTAGTTATGTTCATTCATTTCGGTGTAGTAATGCATTTACCTATGTTGTTTGTCGTCATATCTATCTTTGGCTTAACACAAGTCCGCCTTACACTCGAGGACTTATCAGAAGAGGAGACCTGGCTCATTGAATCATCCTCTCATCCCCATGAAACTTCCCTAGCAGAACTTGACATCAGCCCCATCCATGCCCCCATTGCATCTCCTTGATTCCCGTATATCTCTCCCAGTTCCCCCAAGCGGTGTCTAGCTTGCTCTCTCTACTACCCCCCCAATCAAGGATCTGCAGATGGATAGGTTATTTGGTTTGAGGGAGTTGAGGGAAGTTGTGGCATCCTACCATGCAAAGGATGAGAGGCTGGGCATTCATGCAGCACGCTATTAAGGGTACTTAAGAGTGCTTCCATCCCGAGTGGAAGCTGCTACGGAGACCACCGGGTATCTTCTCGAGACCTTTATAGTGGAAGCCCTCCGTGTAATCTTGTGAGAAGATCCGTCGAGCCGGGTCAAGGGGAGACTCCCAGCATACCGCTATCATCCCCTTCATTGGCATCCTTATGCGGGTGAAGGCATGACGAGGAAGAGGAAAGCTATGTTCTCTCTCTGTTAGGGTTAATACGCTAAGAGTGCTCGACTGCCCCACCCACTGGCACACGTGTATTACGTTAATTTCATGAATAATGTGATACAATAGATGACCGGTTGTTTCACTTCACCCGAATTGCTGGCGATCGATGAGCCATCGAGGCTATCATAGGAGGAGCACCACCGAGGTAAGCGATTCTCGAGCTTTAGATGACAATGGATATAGATTTTACCAATTAATTTAGCTAAATAATTATATTAGAAATTCGTGGACTTCCCATCCGAGATGGCATACCTCACCGATGCTCCAACTCATAGGCCGTGTGCTCGATTCCGGACAGACAAGTAAGTCACGGCATCTTCCTCCTTTCACACGATTCAAATGTCATATCATTCTACGTTTCATTTCTTTGCTTTAAAATTACAAAAATGACGTCGATAATGGGGAGATCGTCCGATGGAAATATTATTATTTCGCGAGGATAGATTGACGATTTACTAATGGATGGATCGTCGGATGCACATGTCGAGCGCGTCGCATATCTCATACGAAGTACTCCTGCGTATGTGATTGTATGTCCCATTCCTTTACATTTCATGCTTACATTGGGTGAGTTACTCCACCAAAATTACTAGTTTTGCAATTCATTCTTGATATGTATGTCTCATGTGTATAGATGTTATCACGCATCCTTGCAATTATGCGCAGATGGCTTGCTAAAAGAAAGCAAGATGTATATCCAAAGATATCGCAGATAGTGCATCCGTATCGAGCCGCTCTTACTCCCGTTATCCATAATCGACGGACACTTCTTTCATAGCTTGACGTGTGGTCATTTTACGACTCATTGCCAAAACCAACACATAAAGCCATTCTACCGGAAATGGTATGCACTTTTCTTGCGGGTTCTCCTGGGGATCACACTAATACCTTATCCATCTTCTTGTGCAGATTAAATTCCTGGCTCAGGATATCGGCCATTATTTTGACAAAGAACCCAAGAAATGGCAGTTGAAACGGTGGTTGCGCCTTGAGTGTCGACAGCATGTTCATTTGCAAATACATGGAGGCAGCTATCGAGAAGCCCACAATTAACTGGGCTCTGAACAAGGACTGGGACAAAAAAATGAATAGATTTAGGGCCGACTTTGTTTATGCGATTTTTTGCTTGGCCTCAAAAAACACTTAAATAAAATTTGGATGCTTGAGTTGTTCTCGGTACAGCACATTCAGTTTAGGTAGGGATAAAACTGTTTATTATTTCAGTGGGTTTATGTAGGGATAATTTCGTTGTTCTCTGTACTGACATTCTGTTTAGGCATGTTCATTTGCATTTTGAGGCAGCTTTCGAGTATAAACGATTTTTTTCCAGTTTTTTTTCACTTTATGTAGCATGGTTGTTCAGATCATGGTAACTAAATCCCAACCGAAGCAATAAGCTGTCTGTTCTGACGAATTTTAGGAGATTCCTGGTATTTGTACTCTCTGTGCAGGTTTTGTTTCACTTTCTGTAGCCTGGTTGTTCAGAACATGGTAACTAAACCCATAATGAGGCAATGAGATGGGCTCGCAATTTTAGGAGATTTTGGTATTGTACCTCCTGCACCTCTCCTGCACTGCACTCTGCACTCTGCACTGCACTGCACCTCGTACCATATACTGCACTGCACTCCTGCACCCACTCCCCTGTCAGATTATGCAAATTTAATAGACAATTTTTATGCAAATTAAAGATTTATTTATCCAATACTTTCTTATATTTAAAAACAATATATTTTATTTTTAAAAAGTCAATATTGATGATAGTAAATATTATATATGTCTAAAATAAAAATTTAGTTAAGTATGTAAATAGGGATGAAACGCATGTTAATTATGTGTTAAGCATGTAAATCTCTTAAAAAATAAATAAAATTGCAAAAAATAGGGATAAACTGGATCCAACCATAGGAAATGTTTAAACTAAATATTTATTAATATTATGGTTTAACAGAGCCTTCTATGCCGACATTTTGAGCTCCAATAGACTTAATACATATCGAATTGAATATTGTGCTCATCAACTGACAATGCCGGGTTTATATCACAGAAAGGCAAATGGCCAATTTTCTCTTCTTTTTTGTTTGTTTTTTGTATGTACATTTGGTTAAATGCTTCAGTGAGTGTATTTTTGTTCTGTGAAGCTGTGTTTTCAAATACATGATTATGGTATTTCTTATTAGAATTTAATTGAATATATGTTTTAATCATTGAATATATGTTCCATATGAGAGAAATGGTAAATAGTATTTTTATAATCAAACTGAATCGGAGGCAAAAAATAACCTTAAATACATGAAATGCATCTAGTTGGATGCTTCGCTTATCTGAAAGTGAAATAAATTCATCGTGAGAAAATATATGTTTAAAAAAAAAATACATACAATACAATTCTCATATAGCATTTTTTTTAATATAGCATTTTTTAATATAGCATTTTTTAAAAATAATGTATTTTATTTTAATATAGCATTTTTTCCATGTATAAAATAATGTATTTTATTTTAAAAAGATAATGATGATGATATTCAATGATGTAATATTAAAGATTTCAGTGTTATTTATATAAATATTAATATTTTTGAGTTGGATATGTAAATGAATGAGAATTGTGACATGCATGTAATTGCATGTAAAATTTAGTCTCACATAAAAAAGTGAAAAGGTTAGTTTTGAATGATAGCATTTAAACGAACTCGGAAGAAAACAAAGAGAGCATGAGGAATTAGATAGGTAAATGACGTAAAATCAAGCGCATGAGAATTTGATCGTTCAAGCAACATATCCAGTCATTACATGAGAATTTGACAGTTCAAGCAACATATCTCCCAAAAGCTGAATCATTACAATGATGTATAGTTAAACTCAACTAATAAGAAGGGATTACAATAATTTAGAATCTACCAATATGCAACATAAAAAACAAATAAAAGGAAGTGGTTTAAACAAGATCATAAATCATTGCGATTGATTAAATCTAAATCATTGTGATTGATTGAATCAAACAGCTAAGATTCATAAATTAACTTAGAACAATCTCAATTTTTTCTCTCTTTTTTTTTGGAGATCATGACTTATTTCATCTAAATGAAATTTGGACACATCCTTCAAGAAAAAATGACATATTGGTTTGTTATTTAACTTTAAGAAACTAATACCAATTTAAGAGAACAAAGCAACCATAAAATCATTCTAAGAAAAAGGAGGCATGAACAACTAGACCTACAAAACAATCAAATATTAGACCTCATCTCGGGCTATAGAGTTAAACAATTCTTCACCAAATACAGGGACTTAAAAAAACAACAAAAATTTGAGAAGACATTAAGGAAAAATTATGCAGTTTCACTTGCAAAAAATGGTAAGATTAAAAGGAAAAGAAGACTTTCTTGAAGTTATGAAATGAACAGGAAAAAAAATACAAGCATTAAGACTAAAACGAGCAAAATGAAATTAAAAAAGTGCCTTCTTGGATAATATCATGCATCAAAATGCCTCGTAATAATATCCATCATGAGCTTAGTGTACCCTTCAAAGATGTTGGTTGATTGATGAGGTCGAATTGAATTCGTGGTACAACATCGTAGTAATGGTACAACATCTTAGTAATGGATGAATGTTTGGCCAATATGAAATATTCTAGGCTTGTGAAAAGCACCGCATAACAGAGTGGAGCCGCAACCTGACGATCCCGCTCTACAAGACTCTCGGACTTCACTTTTGTTTCTAAGACAAGAAAATATAATGAATTAAATATTTACGGAACCTAAGTAATAGCATCGAGGCAAGTAGGATAAGTACTTGTGGATTTTTTGGATTTCTCCCAATAAGCCTTGAGCCTTGCGGAAACACCCTTTGACGTCTCTTGATTGGATCCTTCAAACCGCCTTATCCTTACCGATGATGTGGTCGCCTTCTTCCTCTTAGCGATCACAAGCGGTGGAGAATTTCCACTTATTATGGAGTCCACTTCATCGATACGCTTAAGAGATGCAAGCATGTAATCCTCAATCTTATTACCTGCTGGGAGCTAATTTGATATGCATATCGACTTATATGGTTCGAAAATAATGCCGCCATCTCGCTCCACATGTACTAACCTTCGTATGAACCATCGATGTAGATGTCCCTCTTTGCTCACGGTAGACCACCGCATGAGGAGGTACTTATCCAGGAATGCGCAAAGACATCATTCGCTAAGAACTTTAATGCAGTGTATGCCCATCATTTCAAATTTCGCAACCAAAGAAATATCCATAGTAGACACATCAAAGTGGACAATCCGGGTTTTGGATGCATTCTTCTTCTCTAAGTTCCTCACCAAGTACTCCATGGGCCTATCATCCGATACGAATGATAATCCCCAACTCCATGCAAATTCTTCTTGAACATAGAGTAAAGCTTCCTCGTATAAAACAAAGCGACTTGCTTAAGAATTGGACTACTCTAACAACAGAACAATTCGATTGGATACACTTGAAGTCTTCATCATGTTCATTTCGCCATGTTTCCATCACCTTCTCCAATCCCAAGAAACAATCTGTGAACTTGTTGGCTTGAAATACCATGAAAGTTATTTATGGCCACTACTGAGTGGACAAGATGCCAATACAAAATTTATCCTTGTTGAATGCGGTGGACCATTTCTGCCTAATTGTGTAAAGCTCAGATAGCCAAGCATGATCGCTGATTGCTCCTCTAGCAGTGCACCAAGCATCCTCAAACTCATCCTCGTGTCACATTTGCTCATGCATGCATAATAGCCCTTGAACTCTCTTGTTACTACTAAAGCAATGGACCTTGGAGGGGGCTTTCTTTGAGATATGCCATTGGCACAACCTATGACGCGATGCGAAGTACATTCTCGATAGTTTCCATAGCCGATCTTGATCAAGAATATCGTTATAGGATGCCCACCCATCAACCGAAGAAATGTCGAATAACCATGTGAATGACTCGATGGTCTCTTAGACAAAAGGCTACTCGAATAAGGCGTTTTGCCAATGATGATTCACTCCAACGAGCGCACAGATTATATTTATTGAGCCGATCAGTTATCACATCCCCAAAACAATCAAATTCAACCCTAGACATACCATTGCTCCAAAAAAAACTCACCAAGCTATCGACGCATCAACCTGAACATCCCATGCAAACATCTCGTCCGCTGCTTGTCTTTCCTTGAACAGCTGTATTAATTCGTTGCTATCACCACTTGCAATCCGTGACCTTCGCTCTTTCTGGATGAAATTGAAAGCATCTCTTTTGGTGAATCCAATATTCTCTACCCCACCAACTTCCTCAGTTAGATAGCTGAACGCGTCAGTTCTAATGCCTCATCGCTCGTCTTCAAAGCGATGCCTTCATCGAACGATCTATGCGATCCGAGAAGATGATCACCGGTCTTTGCTGAATGATTATGGCTCTATATATTTTTAACCGACTAATTCTCCAAATCCACAATCGAATCATCGTGGACAACCACTCCTCAGACGTTTTCTTGAATTTTGTTATATGGTTTAGATTGTGTTTTTTCCGACTGCACACAAAATCTCGATTTCAATTTCTTAGAAGTTTAGCCAATAACTTGTATGGTCTTTTCTAACACTGGCAGTTTAATGTGCATAATCACTGCATAAGTTTCATTTCATGCACAACCGGTACATGATACCCCAAATTTGGGTCATTAGATAAAACAACTTCATCATCGCATTGCTCATTCACCACATTCATTTGAAAACATAGAGTCCAAACAGTCAGAGATAATAGAGTAAGAAACAGAGATGAGAGCATAGAGGTACAATTAGTCCAGAGAGTATAGACAAAAATACCCAAAAAATCATTCAACAATGACCAAATTGAACCTGAGGAGAGGCACAGAGGTACAGGGTATAGGTAAAGGTATAGAGAATGATGTACTGAGGTATAAGAAGGGTATAGATAGAACGATATGACAGAGGTAGCAGATACAGAGGGCACAGAGGTACAGAGAATACAGAAGGTATAGAGGCATGAAGGCATAGGGTATACTGAGAGGTACAGAGGTACAGAGGCACAGAGAGGTATAGAGACAGAGTGCAGAGAGAGGCAAGAGGCACAGATACAGAGACAGAGTACAGAGGTGCGAAATCTCTTAAAATCCAACCACATCATTGCTTGATTGAGATTTAGTTACCATGATCGAACAACCGCTGAAAAGTGAAACAAAACTGGAAAAAAATCGTCTATACTTGAAAGACACTACAGAGAGTACATATGTAAATAAGCACATAAAAATTAATCAAACAACCACCAATTTCGTCCTGAAGGATTACATTGAATATGTTTTCTCCGAACTTTACAAAAAAATCATGAAAAATAAATATGAATACGTGATTACAACTCCTTAAAAGATTACCGATCCATTTTATTTACACATCGCCTATTTCCTCAACGCCCATTTCAGATTCATTCTCCTTCTTCATAGCTCTTCGTAATGCTGCCGTCTGCAAATAAAAAAATACGACGCAAATGAAGATATTTTTAATTTATCCCGATATACTCATTCCCCATTGTTTGGGCGCTAAACCATGAAAAATCGCCGTCTTTCATCATTTTTGGCACCGTTAACTGTGCCACGCGTCGTAATGCGATTGGAGTCCGCACGTAAAGCTACGTGCGGACACCGGACGTAATATTTTCCCCTCTCGTACAGGGCACGATTGAAAACCGTAAGCACTACCACTGCTCTCACAGCGGCAATCCTCGTGGCTCTCATGGATTCTGCCACTTACTTTTTCATCTTCTCCTAATCTTTCTTTAGAGCAGTCAACAGTGGAACGCCTTTGCTGCTGCAACCTCTGGAATACAATGGACAGGCATTGAGCTAATCACTTTGGCGACAGCGGAAGGCACTCGAGAATGCCTTCACGGTAGCCTTCCGATACCCAACCGAACTAGCACCAACGTTATCCAAGAGTTGTTGGAATCACCGGTGGCGAAAGCTTCTCTAGTGGCCGATACTACCCTTACCGCGCCCAGCTGGACTATTCATCCACCGGCGGAAAGTCCAGTGATGAATAAGATCAATGGGAAACTTCTGAGAACGGCTCCTTGTCTTGGGGGATCTTCTTCGTCGGATTGTTCGACGCCTTTGTCACCACTGTTGCGATTATTCATTTGCGGAGGCTGCGGAGAGGGCTGTCTATGAGGAGGGGCAGCATCTTATCAGGGATATATTGGAACAACCGGTTGTACAATCTCATATTTTAAGTTGATCTCCGCATAAGAAGATTTGACAGCAAAGAAAGAGGATTTGGAAGTGCTTTACTCTGAAAGCAAAGAAGTTGAATGAAGTTGTGAGGAAAGCATGTAGAAGTCAAGAGAGCTAAATCAAGATCAGCAGAGCGGAGACAGCTTCAATCTGCTTGCCATCGAAGTTCAGTTCAAAGTACTAACAACACTAATGATGACAATAATATTAACTCCAGAAAGATTTTTGTAGGAGGATTGCCATTTAATATCACTGAAGATGAGTTTAGGAGCTACTTTGAGAAATTTGGTTCACTGAATGATGTGGATGAATGATAGTGAAACACATCGGCCAAGAGGCTTTGGCTTTATAACCTTTGATTCATAAGAGGCGGCACAGACTACGATGCGGAAGAGATTCCATGAGCTGAATAAAAAGTTGTAGGGGTTAAAATAGCAGTTCCCAAGGATAATCACAACTCTTCTGGCAGTAGCCATATCAACATGAATGATAATTTTATCCCAGGTTGGGAGAGGCTAAATTCTTAAGTTAATTATAGTCCTTGGGGATATCCACCTTATGATCCTGAATATGAGTGTTATTATGGTTATGAATCACAACTTGTTCCTGGTTATGGGTTCGGACCATTAGCTATGATGGTGGATATACATATGAGGGCTACGGTGCAACTGGTTATGGGCCTAGCTGTTATATGAGGAAGGCTAGCGGAGGATATCATGGTGCTAAGTGGCTTGGGAAGGGAAAGTTAAATCAAACTGGCGCCAATCAGCATATGAAAGAGCTTGCCAATACAGTCTCTTTAGAGCTTGAGAATGTCAAGGTTGATGATGCTGAATAATCTCTGGCAATTTTTTTAAATTGAGTACGGTTAAAATGTGAATTAGCTAATTAAGTATTAATAAAAAAAAAATTTAAGAATAGGTATGCAATTAGTGGTGACGCCACGCCATGTCGCTCGACGTGGCGTGCGTGAAAGAGAGTGGCCGCCTCTAATCGATCGCTGATAGAAGCGCCCAATTAGTGGCGATCCGGTTGATGAGCCGCCGCCCACTAATCGACGACCGAAGATATCATTAGATCTCCTCTATTTTTTGCTCGATTCCTCCCCCAAAACTCCGCTCGTAGGAACTCCAACCAAACTCCGACCGCCCACCGAGCACGGTCCTCCGCCCTCTTGAACTTAGACTGATCTGCATTTGCGTCTTGTCTGTGTATTCGATAGAAACTTTTAGTTTTTCCGATTCGCAACGCTTTAACTACTTCCTCTCTCACCGTTGGAAGTCAACTTTAGCTTTCGGCGACGATTCTTGCAGCTCCATTTCAGTTGAGGAAAATTCCCTTTGGCGGATTCTACATTTTTTTAGCGCACATCCTTGTCATTCTTCGTAAACACACAGTAAATCACTTTTAATTTATTTAGGTGTTAAGTAGCCAAAAGTAATATTAATTAGGGTGTCGGTTAATATAAAATTCTCATTATTCATATAACTTGTTTTGCAAGATGAATAGAGAATTTGTTTCGCTGATTCTTTTCTATGGAAGAGTATCGATGAGCAATTCGCCCAAGTTATGTGGAGGTCGAAATAGTCCGTTAAGGTTGTCACGACTATCGGAATTGAAGCAATTATGAGAAGCTTGCACATTGATTGCCACCGTCACTCAGTGTCGTTATCTAGTGGGTAGCGGATTTATAGCGTCTGTCATATCTGACGATGACGTTTGCGAAGTTACACTTGACGAAGCTTCCCGTCAGATGTTGATTTGAAACCTAGAGAGATTATAGGTAGAATGGAGTCGAAATTCAATGTTAAAGTTTCGTATATGAAAGCATGAGATGCAAGGCGTAAGGCAATAAAAGCAATATTCGGTAATGGGAAGAGTCTATAGGACTCGCCTTTATATGCAATCGCCTACTACTTTACTTACGCCTAATAATTCAATCTACCACTACGCAACATTTTGGAGACTTTTTTGGGCTTTTGGACCTTCAATAATGGGATGGAGTTCTTTGCAGACCTGTTGAGCTGGCGGTACTTTTTTTGGGCAAGTATCGTGGCACATTATTAACTGCCGTAGGAATCGACATCAATAATGGGTTGTTTCCTCTAGCTTTTGCTATTGTGGAATCAGAGAATGTTGATTCGTGATTGTGGTTTTTGTTGTGCTTGCATGATATGTTACCCTAGTGTCTAGTAGACGTGATTTATGCATAATATCTGATAAACATGCTGGTCTCTTGCGTGGATGCAAAGAGATTTTTTCTTGGGCAGCGCATAGGCATTGTTTGCACCATTTACGTGAAAATTTTAAAAAAATCGTGCACAAACTGGGAATTGCTGATGTTGAGTTTCTATGCCAAAAGATGTATATGGCAGGTAACACTGATGATATTCGTCAATTCAACCGTTTAATGCTAGACATTAAAAATGTTAAAGAAGAAGCGTACAATTGGCTTGTAGAGCGTGACCGTAAAATGGTCTCTTGCGCGATGGTGGTGTCGCCCTTCCATCGCCGGCGGGCGAAGTTTAGACTTCAATTAGTGGGGAAGATCCACCTACTTATATTCTTCAGAGCAACATAGACACAGCGGTTTCCTGCATGATGCCCGAGCTAGCCAAGCTGCACCATGCCAATGCAAGAGAATAGCAAAGAAGCATTGCACCAACGAAAGCAATTCCACCCTTCCATAAAAATTTTCAAGTCATTAACATCGCACAATAAATAGTTGTTTAACACAAGCAATTCCACCTTATTAAGTCTAACCGATACTTTATTATCACACAATAGGCCCAATGCATTCCTCCCACTATCTAAAACATTCACTCGTTTTAATGACTTCATCAGTTATTGTCACAAACCCACTTCTAAATCTTCTACAACTAAGATTACACTCTATGTATTTAATTTTAAATCTACACAACTGAAAACCTTTACACTCTAAAAGATCGAACTCCATATTTCAAGTTTCTCCGTGAAAACACTATCGTTGCGTGGTCCCAAGGCCCTAATGAGGAAAGAGGGGAGTTGCATTAGATAGTGGATATCCAGCATAAAACTTGTTCAAAAACCATGACATGAAACCTTAAATACATTAACTGCTATATACATAAATAAAAATTCATTGGTATGCATGTAATAAAGTAACAACTAATAAAATGTACACAGATAAAATAACTACTAAAAATTAGAAAATAACTAATAAAAATTCACTATGCCATAATCAAAATTAGCGTGTACATGACTCTGTAGTTTGTAATGAAACAGAAAGATAAAATGTAGATGAACGTCTAAACCCTACCAGACAACGCCTTCCTCCGTTCTGCGTGGAATAGCACCACTCCTGTGTACCGGTCGCGAGATGACGATCGATCACGCGATGATGGCCCTCTAGTGCAAGATCCTCGGCACTGTGCGACATATCATCCTGTGATTGGAATATAGGTGAGTCATATGGACGAGCGAAGGTCCGGATCGCGCGTAGAAGGACCGAGATCGATAGAAGGACTTGGATGAAAGTAGATGGATCGGCTCGTGCGAGACACCCTTCAGAGCACCGATCTATAATATGTGTCACCAATATGTACACGCTCAAGGTCTGATATCATCTGCACCTATCGACACATCGTGTAAGTGGTGATCATCCACGACCGGCATGGTAAATATGTCCCAGTTGCCGATATGGTCCACACAAAACATAGAATGTAAAATTATCACTTACAAAAATATTGAATATCGATATCATAACTTACATAAAGACGCTCGGGTGCTCTAGGGTAGTGTCGGAGGATCTGCGCCGTAAGTACAAAGAAGCCCACGATGAACCGATGTATGTCACCGATAGCTCTTCCTGTCCACAACCTCATCTAGGCCCTCGACGAGGCAATCCCTCCGCCTCTCCCAAGAAGCAACGTGTGACTGGTGTTAATCAACCCAGTCGGCATCTGCTTTACCCCGACCATCGACCCTTTTGAAACTAGGGTCAACTAGGGCTACATCTACTCTGGGAATAAGGTCGAGGCGCAGAGACTTCTCTGTAAATACCACTCAATCCTCTTCCTGATAAGAGGGACTCGCAACCATATGTCGAGCCTATAGAGTATATATCGATGATGATGCGCTGATCTCATCACTCCCAAATCACCTACACGTATAATAAAATAATGTTAAAACATAATCATCATTACAGTCATTTAGACTAAAGTGTTAACTGCAGATCCAACCTGTGTTTGCCGCAAGCCATCTAGCTCATTTCTGTACACTGCAACATTCACTATTGGCTGTTGGAGAACATACTTCTCATTCCACCTGCACACAAAAAATAGTTTAAAGATATATATAAGCTGCATAATTTGAAAGTATAGTTAACAACACATACCTCAAACCAACGCTGAGACCAACAAGCTCTGCAGGATATGGCACATGTAAAGTCGGCCTACCCACATGAATATGCTCCCAAGCCCAAATCTGAAGGAGGTGTAGGCAACCAGCCATGTTGGCCCTGCTGGGTCTAGTCGACTCGTGCAGCTCCCTATATAGATGAGCCAAAATTGCTCCACCTATAGACATCATGCTAAAAGAATCGGATCCTCGAAGTGGTAAACCGTAGGTGGACCTCAACCAAGTAGTGGCAAGAAGCGTGAAATAAAATATAAGCCGCACGCCGGAAGAACTCCTCGCTCGACCATATGACTCCCAGAAAGTCCACCTAAGCCACCTCGGCATGCATGCATGCATGTGCGCCCATCCCGAATGTCGACTGATATGACCGACGGATCATGATACATCACGCCTGGTAATGGGTGTCATCCTAACAAATCATCGCAGCAATCAGGCCATGTGTCCCATCTCTTCTCCTCGCCAATCACAATCAGACCTATGATAGGTGGCCCATCAATCCGTAGTCCTAGAATCATCGCCATGTCCTGGAGCATCACAGTCATCTCACCTACGGCGAGGTGGAAGGTATTGGTCTGCGGAGACCATCTCTCAACCAAAGCGGTAAGTAACTGATGATCCAGCCGGATGAAGCGTAGCTGACTCACAGGTGCCCACCGCTTCGCCGATGAATCTGTGCATGTAATGGGCCACCTTCAGATAAGCAAGTGTGATGTGGCCTCAAGAATGGTGCTCTGAAAAAAAAAATCTAAGTATCCTGTCTGAAATAAAAGGTAAGCGGTACATCGCAAAAAAAAATTCACTTACGATGTCGGTGAGCCGATGTCATAGGGAGGCAATACTAGGATGAACCACGAAGGTGCCGCTCCAATGGTGGGCCTGCCTACGCCACCGACGCCTACATGGCGGTGCTCCTCGCCATTGAACCCGAAAAGTAGAAGATTATGGTTTACAATCAACGCATACCGCAAATTATGAGAAATAACGGATCGACTAAATAAAAGTAGAAGATTAGTTTTGATTTTGTGACCGTTTTCCATCAATATAATAACCCATTGATATGATGGATTCCAATCTTCAAGCTACAAATTTCTAAGAGCTCATAAATAATCATATGAGATGGCAAAAATCATGTATAGAATTTTGATAAGGTTATAGTTTCACTAAAGAACAACCATTCATAATATTTCATAATAAATACAAATAAAAGAAAGAATAAAAATAGGCAAGCCATACACATCTGAAATACATGTGAGCGTAAACAAACCCTCATGTGTCAATGGCTAAAGATGCAATAATAAAGAAATTGAGAGAAATAACAAGGTTATGTGATAGATGGAGTGGAATTAGTAGAGCAATGAAGTGGGGAAAAAACAATTGGAAACAAAAATGTGTAGAAATAACAGTTAGGGATTAATAAGAGGTAGAAAACATGGCATAACTGAAATTTTATTAGAACATGTTGAGAATGGAGCCAGACACGACAAGATCAAAGAGATTCACTAAAGAAGTAAATACAAGCACAAAATCAACACACAAAGTTATGTGGAAAACCCCAGGATGGGAAAAAACTATGGGTGCAAGGAGGAAAACTTCACTATATAAATACAAGGAGGAGAGACACTCATATAGACTTACAAGAGTGTAATCACTCACAATCTATGAGCACTCACAAGAGTATCTTACTTGAATTTCTTGGATACTTTAAAGTGACCCTGATGACCCCTATTTATAGTAATAAAATTCTTTCCCAAAATTCTCTGAATGTGCTTAAAGTTCCTTCAAAATCTATAAAATATACGCGTTCTAGAATCATCCAGGTTCTTGAACATATGAGTAGCTTATAGAATCCTCCAAATAGTTTTGAACATTCTAGAAGCTTCCATAGGTTGAATTCAAGTCACACTTTAAGAACATGTGAAATGTTAGCCTTTTGAAATTCCTTCCATCAACCTAGAAAATGAGGATTCAACTTTTTTCAAAATGATGCAATTTTAAAGAAATCCATTTTTTTCTAATTTTATGCATTGATCATCGATTGAAGAAATGACAAAAAATGATAGAAATAAAAGAATAGGATAAAGAAGAAGCTGGAGCACGATGAAAGACGCGTGCAACAAGATCGAATGAACAAGAAAAAATACCTAGAAGAAGTCGGTAACGGACAAAAAAAGCATAATGCGGTCGATCTATGCTGTGGCCGGAAGTTCAAGAGGGGCGAGGACCGTGCTCTGGTGGTGAGTTTCCTGAGTTTGAGTTTTGAGAGCGAGGAAATCGAGCAAAACCGAGGAGATAGATCGGGGCCAATCGCCTAATGATATAGTCGCCAATTAGTGGGCGGCTCAGATAAGCCGCCGCTCCGGTAAGGGCGATGGCTTCGACAGAAGCGTAGCCCAATTAGTGGGCGACGCCATTTTTGGCATACGCCAACGACGCAGGCTGCCCACTAATTGGGCGACTATACCTATTCTTAAAATTTTTTTATTAATACTTAATTAGCTAATTCACATTTTAACCGTACTCAATTTAAAAAAATTGCCATAATCTCTTAACGTGATTAAAGACCTCTCCATGCTCATCAGGGCGTGACAAGATGAAATGATACATGTCGCAAGACATCGCAACGCCATCGTATGCAGAGTAAGCCAAAACCATCGATGTCGCCCCCTACGCAAATCTGCCGCGTGCATATATATTTGCTTTTATGCAGGTGATTGAAGGCCTCGTCATGCTCATCCGGGCATGACGAGATGAAATCTGGTTGTGGTGTCGCAAGATACCGCTCGCTATGCTCATCAGGGTGTACCGAGTAAGCCAAAATCGTTAGATGTGACACCCCTATGCCGAAATGCTGTCAAAATTTGGACTATTTGTATATATATATTTTTTCTTTTATGCAGGCGATTGAAGTCCTCGTTATGCTCATCAGGGCGTAACGAGATTGAAGGTCGGCCGAGGTGCTTCAAAACACCAGTTCATCAGGGCGTGACGGGTAGGCCAAAATGACCTCGATGCAGCCCCCTACACGGGGATGATGCCGGGAGGCTGCCAAAATTTTGTCTACATTCTAGACTTAAAAAAAGAGCGGGGGAATGAATATATATTGCATTTATCTTCTTTCAGGTTTGGAGGCCTCGTTGTGCTCAATAGGGTGTGATGAGATAAAAATAGGCTGTGGTATCGTAAGACACGCTATGCTCAACAGCACTGGTAAGCGGGTAAGCCTCGATGCCCTTTACGGGATGAGTAGGAGGCCAAAATTTTGTCTAATTTCCAGACTTAGAAAAAAAAGTAGAATGAATATATATTTCATTGAATGTCTTCTTTCAGGTCTACCTCGTCCTGCTCAATAGGGCATGACGAGATGAAAAGAAGACACACTACATTTAATATAAGGCGCACAGTAAGCCAAAATATCCCCGATGTAGCCCCCTACACGGGGATGACATCGGGAGGCTGTTGAAATTTTGTCAAATCTTTTGACTTAGAAAAAAGGGGAGGGTAACATGAGCTGACTTAAGAAAGCTAAATAAGAAAACCTGCAGCTAATTGTAAACTAGAAGTGGCAAACAAAAAAGGGGAAAGTCTTTAAAGCAAATTTTGGAAAGAATGGAACGCCCATTTAAAATGCAAGTACAATTTGAGTAGGCTAATATTAAACTCACAAATGTTAATAAATATCTCAGAAATTGATTCTGTCAAGTGATAATAGATCTAATCCTCTATTAGAAGCTAAACATAGTTGACAGAATCTAAAGCTCTTAAATATATTCTAATTAATCAAATTTTAAGTAGCAATCTGAAACTGCTTAAATAAATCAATCTCATAATTTCCTAATTTCTTAAATACACTCGCATGGGCCCCGACATTATGCTGAATGCTTAAATTCAAGTGTCTGAGGATGCTGCACGGGTTGCTTCCCGATTTAGTCTTAGGATTGGGTCCGGGTTAACAAGCTTAAAAACTTATAATAAGAGTTTCAAATCAGTAAAATATCGGTAAAATTATGTCAATAGATATAATCCTCTAGCAAAGAAAATAGTTGACAAGATCTAAAGCTCTTAAATATATTCTAATTAATCAATTGCTCAAATCAAATTGACTCAAATTAAAAATCAAATATCAATATAAATAACTGTTTAAATGAAAGTATATCATTAAAAACTTAAGTCAGACTCAATCTATCCACCTTCCGCAACTGTTTGTCGGGGGTGAAAAATTAGGAAAACTCTAGCTCACAAAGAAGTCAATGTCAAATCAAGTATTATGTTATATTCACTCTCAATCAATCTCATGCTAGTAAGGATGTGGCTCGTGTCCTCTAAGTGCGTAGCTTGGCCAATAGGCTCCACAGATGAAGCAGTTACAACCAGAGTCCTCTTATCGGGTGGTTTGGTCAATCAGGCTCCATTATATTACGATCATGACTGTAGCCCGTATGCTCCCCAATGGCTCTGTTCTTTGAGTTGTGAATCATAGGGTATACTTGATATGGCAAATAGCCCTCTGTCAGCTAAGGTAGACTTAAGATTGTCTCTTTAGATAAATAACTAAGCTATAAACACCGCGTCTTATCTTTGAATGCTTAAATTCAAGTATTTGAGGATCTTGTTGCTTCTGCTTTAGTCTTTAGGATTGTGCGGGTTAACAAAAAAACCTAAAACCTATAATAAAAGTTTAAAATCGAAATATCTAAGAGCGATTCTATCAAGTGATAGTAGATCAAATCCTTAATTAGCAGCTAAGTAGAGTTTACAAAATCTAAAGATCTTAAATATATTTAAATTAATCAATTTTTTTAAATCAATTTTAAAATAGCAATTTGAAACCAATCTCATAACTTAGAAATAAAAAATGCCTAAATTCTTAAATATACCCGCATGTGCCCCGACACTATGTCAATGCCTAAGCGTGTCTAAGGATTGTTTTCTTAGTCGTAAGACGGTTCAGTTAACAAAATTAAAACCTATAATAAGAGTTTCAAATCGTGAAATATCTCGAGAAACGATTACATGTGACGATAGATCTAATCCTCATAGTAGCTAAATAGAGTTGACATGATCTAAAACTCTTAAACATATTCTAATTAATCAATTTTTAAATAGCAATCTGAAAATGCTTAAATGAAATTTTATCATAAAATAAACTTAAATTAAGAACAATCCATCCACCTTCCGCAACTGTTTGTCTGGGGTGATAAACTAAGAAAACTCTAGCTCACAAAAGAGCCAATATCAAATCAAGTGTTATGCTATATTCACTCTCAATCAATCTCTTAAGAAGGTGCGTCTCCGTGTCCTCACTACGCTTGGTTTTCTGAAGTTATGATCGAGTCACGGGGTGGTTTGGCCAATCAGGCTCTATTATACTACGATTATGACCATAGCCCATATGCTCCCCAATGGCTCTGCACTTTGAGTTATGAATCATATACTTGATATGACAAATAGCCCTCTCACGGTAGACTTAAGATTATCTCTTTAGATAAATAATTCTATAAACACCGATGTGCCCCATATCTTGAATGCTTAAATTCAAGTGTCTGAGGATGCTGCGCGGGTTGCTTCCTGGTTTAGTCTTAGGACTGTGCCCGGGTTAACAAAACCTAAAAAACCTATAATAAGAGTTTTAAATCAGTGAAATATCTGAGAAATTGATTCTATCATGTGATAGTAGATCTAATCCTCTGTTAGTAGCTAAATAGAGTTGACATGATCTAAAACTCTTAAACATATTCTAATTAATCAATTTTTAAATAGCAATGTGAAAATACTTAAATGAAATTTTATCATAAAAAAAACTTAAATCAAGCACAATCCATCCACCTTAATATTGTTATCGGAGTGATAAATTAAGAACACTTTAGCTCACAAAGAGTCAATGTCAAATCAAGTGTTATGCTATGTTCACTATCAATCAATCTCTTGCTAGTAAGGACGCGACCTGTGTCCTCTGACTATGTGGCTTGGCCAATAGGCTCCACAGATGAAGCGACTGACCGAGTCCTCGATTGGGTGGTTTGGCTCTCCATTATACTACGATACTACCGTGATGCTCCCAATGGCTTTTGAGTTGTGAATCATAGGGTATACTTGATATGATAAGTAGCCCTCTGTCAACTAAGGTAGACTTAAGATTATCTCCTTAGATAAATAATTAAGCTATAAACACCCGCATGAACCCCGATACTATGTTGAATGCTTAAATTCAAGTGTCTAAGGATGCTGCACGGGTTGCTTCCCAGTTTAGTCTTAGGACTGTGCCCGGATTAACAAAACCTAAAAAACATATAATAAGAGTTTCAAAGCAGTGAAATATCTAAGAAATCGATTCTATTAAGTGATTGTAGATCTAATCCTCAGTCAGCATCTAAGCAGAGTTGACAGAATCTAAAGCTCTTAAACATATTCAAATTAATCAATTTTTTTAAATCAATTTCAAAATAATAATTTAAAACTAATCTCATAACTTAGAAATAAAAATTGCATAAATTCTTAAATATACCTGCATGTGCCCCGATACTATGCTGAATGACTAAATTCAAGAGTCTGAGGATGCTGCGCGGGTTGTTTCCCAATTTAGTCTTAAGACTAAGCAACAAAAAACTAAAAACTTATAATAAGAGTTTCAAATCAGTGAAATATCTGAGAAATTGATTCTATCAGGTGATAGTAGATCTAATCCTCTATTAGTAGCTAAATAGAGTTGACATGATCTAAAAACTCTTAAATATATTCTAATTAATCAATTTTTAAATAACAATATGAAAATGCTTAAATGAAATTTTGTCATAAAAAAAACTTAAATCAAGCACAATCCATCCACCTTCCGCAACTATTTATCGGGGGTGATAAATTAAGAAAACTCTAGCTCACAAAGGAGTCAATGTCAAATCAAGTGTTATGCTATGTTTACTCTCATCAATCAATCTTGCTAAGGGCGTGATGTCCTCGACTACATGGCTTGACCCGAGCTCCACGATGAAGTAGTTATGACGAGTCCTCGACGGTGGTTTGGTCAATCAGGCTCCATTATATTACGATCATGATCGTATCCCGTATGCTCCCCAATGGCTCTGCCCTTTGAGTTGTGAATCATAGGGTATACTTGATATGTCAAATAGGTCTTTGGTAGCTAAGGTAGACTTAAGATTGTCTCCTTAGATAAATAACTAAGTTATAAACACCCGCATGTGCCCCAACACTTTGCTGAATGCTTAAATTCAAGTGTCTATGGATGCTGCGGGTTGCTTCCCGGTTTAGTCTTAGGATGGTGCCCGGGTTAACAAAGTCTTAAAAACCTATAATAAGAGTTTTAAATCAGTGAAATATCTAAGACGATTCTATCAAGTGATAGTAGATTTAATCCTCAATTAGCGAGTTGAGAATATAAAAATCTTAAACATATTCAAATTAATCAATTTTTTTAAATCAATTTAAAAATAATAATTTGAAACCAATCTCATAACTCAGAAATAAAAATTGCCTAAATTCTTAAATATACCCGCATGTGCCCCGACACTATGCTGAATGCCTAAATTCAAGAGTCTAAGGATGCTGCGCGGGTTGTTTCCTGATTTAGTCTTAAGACTGGGTCCGAGTTAACAAAAACTAAAAACCTATAATAAGAGTTTCAAATTAGTGAAATATCTTAGAAATTGATTCTGTCATCTGATAGTAGATCTAATCCTCTGTTAGTAGCTAAATATAGTTGACATGATCTAAAACTCTTAAATATATTCTAATTAATCAATTTTTAAATAGCAATATGAAAATGCTTAAATGAAATTTTATCATAAAAAAAAACTTAATTCAAGCACAATCCATTCACCTTCTGCAACTGTTTGTTGGGGGTGATAAACTAAGAAAACTCTAGCTCACAAAAGAGCCAATGTCAAATCAAGTGTTCTGCTATATTCACTCTCAATCAATCTCTTGCTAGTAAGGATGTCTGTCCTCGACTATGTGGCGGGCTCCACAGATGAAGCGATTCGTGAGTCCTCGACGGGTGGTTTGGCCAGTCCGGCTCCATTATATTACGATCATGACCTTAGCCCGTATACTCCCCAATGGCTCCGCCCTTTGAGTTGTGAATCATAAGCTATACTTGATAGGGCAAACAACCCTCTATCAGCTAAGGTAGAATTAATCCTGTCTCCTTAGACAAATACCACCCCAGGTCTACAAAGATTTCTGGCGTAACCCATGTGTTCATAAGGATCCTTTGTCGTTGGCCGACTACCTCCTCGACTAAGTATATACGGACGCCGGATGAGAACCATGGGATCTAGATCGGGCACGTCATCATTCCCCCAACCTTCGGTTTAAGCTAAAATGATGAATTTTATAATCTAAATTTTGAAAATCCATATGTTGCTACCATACGCTACGTATTTAGTGATCTAATGACTAGCCTTAATCAAAAGTTCTCTCTCACTTACTGGGAGGGGTAATTAACTATAGGGGCTTGTGCTTATAGGAAACCTGGAACCAGATCTAAAGTTCTCACCAAATGAGAACAAATTCTCTGGGTAGTGCCTTATCTATTATCTCATATGCCTTCTGAAAATTACACCGACACTTTAAAACTACTCTTTTCATCGAAGACGTTGGTGGAGAATTTTCGGAGCCCAAAAAATAATACATATTAGAAGATGTAGAGTGAACTATTAGAAGAGTGACTAAGCCACTCATGTACCCGACTACCTTCTGTGTCCGAATCTTTGATGTAATACCATCAAATTGTGAAACCAGAAAGGCCTAAATGACCTTTGCCCAATTGTACTCGAAATTTATCTTGTCGTCATAGGCAATCAATTTCGACGCCACTCTATAGTTGTGATATATATAAAAAAGATTTGAAAGCAAAAAATATATGTATAACTGCACAAACTATGCCACAGTTAAGAAGCGATCCAAATCCTCAAGTTTATTCTTAAAGTCCACTAAGCTGAACTTCGACAGTGGGGATTTCTGCCATATGACATTCTCCCATCTATTTGACATCCCTACAATTAATGCAATTGGGGGTGAAAGGAATGCATTGACCACCAAAAAAGAATGCTTGCTTCTCTATATCCCAGCAACACATGATTGAAGTGATGGCAACTGAATCTTGCTGAATTCCATGTAGTCTAATGAATTGATGCAAATGAAGCCTCCTTAAAATATCAATAACTTCATCAATAAAATGTGCTGCGATATTATCGAACACTGCTCTAATGATGGTAGGCCTGCATCTGGAAGTTATCCTTTTCCCAGACATGTTAAACTTCAAGATGAAAATTCAATTAATGAGATTTTTATCATCACAATGGAGGCCCACAAAGCAGACAAGCAAAGCAGACACTAAAAGCACGGACTAATAGCTGGAAAAAATTGAGAAAATACTCTATACTTTCATGAGAGTACATAGAGTACAAATGACAAACTGCTCAAAAAACTCACCCATCAGCCACCAAATTGCTTCAACTGTTATGCAGCAAACATATTTTCTCAAAATAGGCCAAAAAATCCAGAAAAGAAAATATGAAAATGGTATGTACTCTCAAGAGAGTACAAAGAGTACACAAGCAAATTTACTAAAAAAACTAACTAATCAGCCTCCAAATTATTTCTAATGGAATGTAATAAACATAATCTCTTCAAATAAGCCAAAAAATTTGATAGAAAATGACAAAAATAATATGTACTCTCATGAGAGTACAGAGAGTACAGATGCAAATCTCTCTAAAAATCAACCAATCAACCTCCAAATTACTTCTAGTAGAGTCTAATAAACATATTCTCTCTAAACAGGCCAAAAAATTTGATAGAAAATGATAAAATAATATGTACTCTCATGAGAGTACAGAGAGCACATACGCAAATCTCCCCTAAAAATCAACCAATCAGCCTCTATATTGCTTCTAGTGGAATGTAATAAACATATTCTCTCCAAACAGGCCAAAAATCTGACAGAAAATGAAAAACATAATCTGTACTATCATGAGAGTACAGAGAGTACATATGTAAATCTCCCATAAAAACTAACAAATTAGCCTCCAAATTGCTTCTAAGGAGATGTAATAAAAATATTCTCTCTAAACAGACCAAAATTTCTGACAGAAATTGAAAAAATAATTTGTACTCTCATGAGAGTACATAGAGTACAAATACAAAATACTCTTAAAAATCAACCAATCAGCCTCCAAATTACTTCTAGTGGAATGTAATAAACATATTCTCTCCAAAAAGGCCAAAAAATCTCACAGAAATTAAAAAAATAATTTGTACTCTCATGAGAGTACAGAGAGTACAGATGCCAATCTACCCTAAAAACTAATCAATCAGCCTCCAAATTTTGTCTAATATAATGTAATAAACATATACTCTTCAAACAGGCCAAAGAAACTAGAAAAAAATGACAAAATGCTATATACACTCATGATAGTATAGAGAGTACATATACAAATCTCCCATAAAAATAAACCAATTAGTCTCTAAATTGCTTCTAATGAAATGTAGTAAACATATTCTCTTCAAACAGACCAAAAAATCTGACAGAAATTGAAAAAATAATTTATACTCTCATGAGAGTATGGAGAGTATAAATATAAAATACCCATAAAAACTAATCAATCAGCCTCTAAATTGCTTCTAGTGGAATGTAATAAACATATTCTTGCCAAACAAGCTAAAAAATTTAATAGAAAATGAAAAATAATATATACTCTTATAAGAGTACAGAGAGTACATATACAAATCTCCCATAAAAATCAACCAATCAGCCTCCAAATTACTTCTAATGGAATGTAATAAACATATTCTCTCAAAACAGGCCAAAAAATCTAATAGAAATTGAAAAAATAATCCGTACTCTCATGAGAGTACAGAGAGTACAAATATAAAACACCCTTGAAAACTAACCAATCAGCCTCCAAATTACTTCCAGTGGAATGTAATAAACATATTTTCTTCAAAAAGGCCAAAAAATCTCACAGAAATTGAAAAAATAATCTGTACTCTCATGAGAGGAGTACAGAGTATATATCTCTCTTAAAATTAAACAATCAGCCTCCAAATTACTTCTAATAGAATGTAATAAACATATACTCTCCAAATAGGCCAAAAAAAATGAAAAAAATTAGCAAAATGCAAATCTCCATTAGAAACTAACCAATCATCCTCCAAATTACTTCTAATAGAATGTAATAAATATATTCTCTTCTGATAGACCAAAAAATCTGACAGAAAATGAAAAAATAATATGGAGTCTCATGAAATTACATAGAGTACAGATGCCAATCTCCCCTAAAAATCAACCAATCAGCCTCCAAATTACTTCTAATGAAATGTAATAAATATATTCTCTCTAAACAGGCCAAAAAATATGACAGAAAATAAAAAAAATAATATGTACTTTCATAAGAGTATAAAGAGTACATATGTCAATCTCTCTAAAACTAATTAATCACCAAATTGCTTCTAATGGAATGTAATAAACATATTCTCTCCAAACATCTAAAAAATCTAAGAAAATAAAAAATAACATGTACTCATGATGAGAGTATAGAGTACGATGCAAAACACCCTAAAATCAACCAATCACCTCCAAAATTCTAGTAAAATGTAATAAACATATTCTCTCCAAATATGCAAAAATTTGACATAAAATGAAAAATACTCTCATGAGAGTACAAAGAGTACAGATGCAAAACACCCCTAAAAATGAACCAATCAACCTCCAAATTGCTTCTAATGGAATGTAATAAACATATTCTCTCCAAACAGGCTAAAAAATTTGACAAAAAATAAAAAAATAATATGTACTCTCATGAGAGTACAGAGAGTACAGATGCTAATCTCTCATTAAAACTAACCAATCAGGCTCCAAATTACTTCTAATGAAATGTAATAAACATATTCTCTCTAAAAAGGCCAAAAAATCTGACAACAAATGAAAAAATAATCTCTGCTCTCATGAGAGTACAGAGAGTACATATGTTAATCTCTTCTAAAAATCAACCAATCAGCCTCCAAATTGCTTCTAATAGAATGTAATAAATATATTCTCTCCAAAAAGGCCAAAAAATCTGATAGAAAATGAAAAAATAATATGTACTCTCATTAGAGTACAAAGAGTACAAATACCAATCTTCCCTAAAAACCAACAAATCAGTCTCCAAATTACTTCTAATGAAATGTAATAAACATATTCTCTCCGAAAGGTCAAAAAATCTGACAGCAAATGAAAAAAAATAATATGTACTTTCATGAGAGTACAAAGAGTACAGATATCAATCTCTCCTAAAAACCAACCAATCAACCTCCAAATTACTTCTAATAAAATATAATAAACATATTCTCTCCAAACAAGCTAAAAAATTTGATAGAATATGAAAAAATAATCCATACTCTCATAAGAGTACAGAGAGTACAGATGCAAAACACCACTAAAAATCAACCAATCAGCCTCCAAATTGCTTTTAATATAATGTAATAAACATATTCTCTCCAAACAAGCCAAAAAATCTGACAGAAAATGAAAATTCAATCTATAGTCTCATAAGAGTACAAAGAGTACAGATGTCAATCTGCCCTAAAAACCAATCAATCAGTCTCCAAATTGCTTCTAATGAAATGTAATAAATATATTCTTTCTAAACAGGCCAAAAATATGACAAAAAATGAAAAAAAAATAATTTGTATTCTTATGAGAGTATAGAGAGTACAGATGTCAATCTCTCCTAAAAATCAACCAATCAGCCTCTAAATTACTTCTAATGGAATGTAATAAACATATTCTCTCCAAACAGGCCAAAAAATTGGACAGAAAATGAAAAAAATAATCTATACTCTCATGAGAGTACAGAGAGTACAGTGCCAATCTCCCATAAAAATCAACCAATTAACCTCCAAATTGCTTCTAATGGAATGTAATAAACATATTCTCACCAAACAGGCTAAAAAATCTAATAGAAAATGAGAATACTTTTATGACGATGAGAGCTGATGCAAAATACCCTAAAATTAACCAATCGTCCAAATTGCTTCTAATAGAATGTAATAAATATATTCTCTCCAAACAGACCAAAACATTTGACAGAAAATGAAAAAATAATCTGTACACTCATGAGAGTATAGAGAGTACAGATGTCAATCTCCCCTAAAAACTAATCAATCAGCCTCCAAATTGCTTCTAATGAAATGTAATAAATATATTCTCTACAAATATAATTTAAAAGCTAGAAAAAAATAGAATATAGGGTGTACTCTCAAGAGAGTACATAGAGTACACATACAAAACAATCATAGAAACCAATCAATAACCAGTCAATCTGCAAACAACCATCAAGCAACCCTAAACATATTATAATGCCATCGACTGAACATATTATATCCAAACAGGCCCTAGATTTCATCAAATCCTTCATGAAACAGCACTAAACATCCTACAATGGGATATACTAAACATATGACATGCTCCATGATTCAAAATTTTAAAAATAATGGCATGTACCATCATGAGAGTACAGAGACTACACATGAAAAATATCTGCAAAATACCAGTAAAATATGCTCCTTTCTTTTAAAGAACTTAAATATTTCAAATGTTCTCCTATTTGACGGTGAGAATAATAGATAAAACCCTAAATTCATTACAGTTCAAGAATGCAGGAAGAAATACCTTATGTAATCTCCTATAATACCTCAATTTTTATTGCCCAAGATTTAGTAAATCTCTGAGGGAAGATCAAAAGCACACTAGGAGAGAGCGGGAGCTGAGCTGAGAATAATTTATGCACAAAAAGAAATCCCTAAATTGGTCTATGCCAAAGAATATAGTACGACGGGCATAATATTTTCTCCTCCCACTGTTTGAACGGGATGGGGCAGGCCGGGCCCGGGGTAACGTAAACGACATCGTTAAGCGTCGTCCAATAACATCGCTGTTAAGTGAAAAAATGCATTTGTTTTATAATGGATAGGTGTTGCGTTGATATTGGAGTCCAGACGTAAAGCTACATTCTGGACCACATATAATATTTTTTCATCTAGGGAGGATATAGATAAGATACAAACTAGAGAAAAGAAACTAGCGAGTTGCCTTCCTTCCTGCTTCCTTCCTCTTTCTTGGCCGACGCTCCTCATCTTCCTCTTCATTATCTTCTTCATCATCCTCCTCCTCTAAGAAGTCCTCTTCGGCATCATCCCCATCATCATCATCTTCATCATCATTCTCATCGTCATCCTCCTCCCCATCTTCATCGCCACCAGCTGCAGCTTCACCAGGGCATTTCTTGCTACTATTGATGTTCTCCTTAGGATATCTATTCCCCTCCCCATCTTCCTCAGAGAATTCATCTTCATCCTCCCTGTAGTCTCCCTCTCCATCATCATCATCATCATCCGCATCGATCAACTTTCTTTCTTATTCTTTTGAGAAATTTGGTGTTTGGTGAGATCAAATGTGTCTGAGATCATGCAAAAGTAAGACATAACGTAGGTGAATGATAAAATGTGAATATTGAGTGTTAATCACATGAAAACAATAATGAGCCAACCATCGAATGCCGATAGACGACAAAAGCTATGAGTGGTGGTAGAGGTTCTCATGATAATATTAAGGCATACGATAGTATAGGTTTAATCTCACATTTGATGGTTGAAAAACATATTGGTGTGAAACACCAAGTGGATGACCCTTACTCATAAACTTAACTTTGGGTTAAAAGTATAAATAATTACAGATGTATCGATCTCAACTTTAGACCCTCTTCGATTGACAATATCTAACAAGTGGAATCGAGCATGATTTATATCAAATCAAGTGATTTGAATAATTCATGACTCATAAAGTCTTAGTCTTTTCTATCATAATGGTTTTAGATGACTCACATGATAGCATCAAGCAATTGAGTTGGCAATTGGTACATAATAATTGATTTTGAGAATACATTCCTTTCAAAAATCATGTGATTATGTTCAAAATAAATTTAACTCCTAATAACTATGTTGAAGATGGTAGTAGAATTCTCCTAAATGGGGAATCTAAGAGCTTGAAAAGATAGAGATGATAAACAGGGTGGAGATTATGAGATGAGCATAATTTTTGACTTGCTAATTGGGTCTATATGCATCTTATAATAAATAATAGTACAATCAAAATGTAAAAAAGCCAACAACATAACAACAATAAGACTATATCCCATAATCCACTATATATGGGATCGGCTACATAAATTTTTTTTTTCATTATATCTTTTTAAGTGTTGATATGACACTAAAAATTCACTAATCGAGGCACGAATCTTGATGTCGAAAGCAATCTGATTCTGAGTTAAGACTAACTTAGATCAAGCACTTAAAATATAATTGAAAATTTTGCGATATCAGTCGGCTCCTGAATATGGAATGTTTCTAATCACATCGAGTGTCTTGACCAGCCGGATCTATCAAACCTAAGATCTCTTAATTCTGACTTCATTTGAGCATTCAAATACTTGAAATACATCTGATGATCGAAGGAATCATTTCGAGCCGTCCGATGGTGTGGTTTGAATTTTGCCTGTATTTATATATCACTCCCATAATATATAAATAGCCCCTCATTCTTCACATGAGGGAGATCAAAGAGAAGATAGAACTATAAGGCATGAAGATGCTCCAAGCATAATTGTTCCACCACTCGACGGTCGCCGACCAACGCCGTCGGTCGCCAACCACCACCGGTCCTCATCGACTCAACCACCGTCGCCGGTCATCACCACCGACCATCGTCGCCGGTCATCGCCGCCGACCACCATCATCGCGCCGCTGCGACCATCGCATTGCATCAGCCGCCACCACCATCGATCATCATCGCTATCGACCGGTTATCGCTGGCCATCACCACCGCCATCATCGCTGCCGCCCGTTATCGACCACTCGCCGACGGTTGCCGCCAACCGCATTGCCGCTGCGGTACGTTGCCGAACCTGCCGCACCGCTATTTGGTCACCATCGATTGTAGCCACCACCACTGCTACCACGACACCGCGATTATCATCACCTACTGTCACCACTATCGCACCATCACTTATTACCATTTTACTACTGTGCAGATAGCTATTATCACCTGATTCTGAGATTTCCATTGTGAGGTTTGCTCACATATAATTCTGTAATCCCATTATCGGAAAAACTTAAACTTTGTACTCCGAAGTACATATACAGTGAAAAAAAATCTACATAATTCATGATTAATCAACATATACATATGTAAATTAAATTATTTTTTCAAATTTATGTTCGTTAAAACTCTCAAATTAACATATTCATTTTCATGTGTATATATACATCTACCTAGCTAGCAATATATGATATGGAGACTTGAGTTCTCAGGGGTATTGATTCTAAAGAAGTTTTGATCTCATATAATGATCCAAGCATAAAGCAGTCTAATCCACCATTAAAAATATATAATAAAAATATCTTAATATAAAATGTATCAGGTTATAAAATGTTTGCCCAAAATTTAAAAAAAAAGTTGATACAATCTTGTATTTGTATTTAAACAACTATAATTTTTTGATCAGGGTAGACATTTTTATCTTTGGATGAACTTTAGCAAAATAATAATAATAATAATAATAATAATAATAATAATAATAATAATAATAATAATAATAAAATCTGAACATCCTATGAGAAAATTTTTGAAGAGAAAAATACCGGTCCGACCATTTCTAAAAAAACGGTCGAATTAAAAACCGGATATTCCCTTTTAAAGATTCCAATCCTCAACTCGTTAATGACCCACCACCTAGGGACCCAGTTGAACTCAATTCTACCCCAAAATCGAAACCCTAGACGACGACAAACCGTAGACGATAAGGGAACCACTGTAAAAAGAGGGTAAGCTTGCCGCGTAGAACATGAGCCATGGAGCATCCTCGCAGCGGCCCGACAAGCAAACAAACCGAGGGCGACAGAATGGGTAGCACCGCCTTCATTAGGGTGTGCATTAGACGGTTTAAACCGAAAAATCGAATCGAATCGATGTTAATAGGTTAGTTTGGTTCGGTTTTTATATTCATTATTTGGTTTTTGGTTGAAATTATGGATTAATACGGTTTTATGGTTTTGGTTTAAAGTTATTAAATTTGGTTTTATGGTTAAACCGATTATTGCGATTATAGATTAGGCGCCGACTTGAGCCTATTTCGCCTCTCGTCTCGTCTCGAGTCCATGGAGTCGCGGTCGCGGATGAGTTGAGTCGCAGCGAGTCGAATAATCGATTTACTTAGAGACGCTTCGGAGTTCGGAGTGTTCATTCCTCGACTCGATGGTGGCCGATGCCATACACTTCTTCGAGGATGGAGAGTCTCGAGTCTCGACTAGGGCATAAGGCATTGGCGCATTCCAGTGCCCTTCCTGATTCGAATCTCGACTCGATCTTTTGGGCTTTCCGCCGTCACTTTCCTATTTGCGCCGACTTCTCCTTCCTTTTATTTTTTTTGCCTAGCGGATGGATAGATAGATTTACATCTACCACGGTTGTGACTTATGTCTTCACTCTTCACGTTCACTCTTCCCATATGATTTCGAATTTAAGTCTCTTTGATTCTTTGAGAGGTAACAGTTTGAGAGGTAACAGCCAATAGGTAAGAACTAAATCACATTATCTCAACTCCTCTCTCTCTATCTCTCTCTCTCTACTCCTTCCTTTGTTGAAATTTTGTTGATGGTTTGAATGTTTGATTCAGCCTAGGTGAGCAGTGGCCAGTGGGTCGATTTGGTTTATTGTGAGCCTGTGTGAATTGTGATTGTGTCGTCACTGTCGTAGTGTCGTGGACTTTATTCTTTGAGAGGTAACAGCCAACAGGTAATGAGGTAAGCATTAAATCACATTATCTCAACTCCTCTCTCTCTCTCTCTCTCTGTAGTCTGTACTCCTTCCTTTGTTGAAATTTTGTTGATGGTTTGAATGTTTGATTCACAGCGTGGCGAACGGTTTGGTTTATTGTGATTTGTGATGTGAATTGTGATTGTCGTCCGTGGACTTTATTCTTTGAGAGGTAGCCTAACCGGTAAGAACTAAATCACATTATCTCAACTCTCTCTCTCTCTCTCTCTCTCTCTCTCTCTCTCTCTACTCCTTCCTTTGTTGAAATTTTGTTGATGGTTTGAATGTTTGATTCAGCCTGGGTGAGCAGTGGGTCGGTTTGATTTATTCGGTTTGGTTTATTGTTAGCCTGTGTGAATTGTGATTGTGTCGTCACTGTCGTGGACTTTATTGGTTGTTGATGGTTTAGGGTTTTATGCTATCTATCATGTTGGTTACTGGAAGTCTGGAAGAGCCCTTTTGGAAGAAGTTTCTGAAATTTTTTTTCTTATTGATAAAGAAAAAAAATAGCTAGTGCCTATGAAGTTTGTGTTTGTCTGCTGCGGTTCTGCCTAGTGCCTACTACCTAGTGCCTATGAAGTATGAACATGCTAACTACTAGGTGCTAACGTGGAATTACAAGCTCTTTAGTCTTTACATCATTGGCTCATTGCTATCAGCATTATAGTATAACATATGATTTGAACTTATCAGCTATCTCTATGCTCAACTCTCAAGGATAATTTGGTTTTTATGCTTCATTCTAGTATGACATGTAGTATGTAGATCAGTAGATGCATGTCTTGGAAAAATAAAGTAAGCTTTATGATGTTTTTTTTTTATCTTAGTATTTTTTAAATGCAACTATGCAAGTAATACAAATTGATTTATTGGGATGGCTTTAATAAAAATAATATTGAACAGTAATGTTGAGAAATGTGACATTATATTATAATATTTGGGATGAATTGCTAGATGGATGATTGAGCTGATTGAGCATTACAATTTGTTAACATGATTCACATGAATTAACATTGTTCAATTATACGATTCATGTCTTTATTTCTTCTCAATATTGTAGCATCCAAGCGTTCTTTAATTGAAATAAGTTTTGTTGATGTAATTTATTAAAGTATGCTTTTTTTTAATTCTTTTTTAATTTATTTAATTTTTTTATTCTAGAAGTAGAAACATGTCACAAGTTGGAGATAGTTCAAACACTGTTAGTTCCTCTAGAGCTATGACCAGTATTCAACAAGTTCAACTTACAGGAGATGCTAGTGTCAGTGATTAGAAACCACCAATTTCAAAAAAAAAGAAAAGCTCCTAGACCTAGATCTGAAGTTTGGGATCACTTTGTGAGGTATACTAATGAGGATGGAGAAAAAATGAGTAAGTGTAATTATTGTGGGAAATCATATCACAGTGATCCAAAGATTAATGACACTTCAAACTTAAGGGCACATCTTTCTTTGTGTCGAAGAATCTATTAAAATGAACCAAATCAAACTAAACTTGCATTTCAATTTAGTGGTAAAGATGAGGAGCATTCTGCAAGTCTTAAGGCATGGAGATTTGACCAAGAAAATGTAAGGAAAGCTTTAGCAATGATGGTTATTGCAGATGAATTACCTTTCAAGCATGTAGAAGGTTGGGGGTTTAAACATTTCATGTCTCAGTGTTGTCCAATGTTTCAAATACCTTCACGATGGATATTGACACATGATTGCTTTAAATTTTATTAGGATGAGAGAGCAATTTTAAAAAATCTTTTCAAAAGTCCTCCCACGAGTTTGTCTTACGATACTTGGACATCAATTCAAGAATTAACTATATGTGTATCACTGCACATTTTATTGATGATGATTGGAAACTCAATAAAAGAGTTATAAACTTTTGTCCAATCTATAGTCATAGGGGAGAATTACTGGGTCAACAAGTTGAGAAGTGTCTTGTAGATTGGGGGATTGAAGCAATTTTTACTGTGACTGTTGATAATGCAAGTTCTAATAATGGCATCATCACGCACCTACAAAAAAAATTTGGCAAAAGGGGAGGTAGTATTCTAGATGGGTGCTTTTTTACATATGAGATGCATAGCTCACATTGTTAACTTAATTGTGCAAGATGGCCTGAAAGAGATATCTGAATCTGTCTGTCATGTTCGAAGAGCAGTAAGATATATTCGTCAATCACCTGCAAGGTTACAAAAATTTAAAGAATGCATTGCAACAACAACAACAACAATAACAACAACAATAAGCCTTAATCCCACTAGGTGGGGTCGGCTACATGAATCCTTCGTCTCCATTGTGTCCTATTATGTGTCAAATTCTCATCTAATTCAAGTATACTAAGATCATTTTTTATACATCTTAACCAAGTCTTTTTAGGTCTACCTCTACCTTTCTTAACATAAGGCAAATCTAATGCATCTACTCTCTCTCATCTGGACACCAACGCTTTATGTGGCCAAACCATCTAAGGTGACTCTCCCTAATTTTATCTACCACTGGAGCTACTCCAACTTTTTCTCGAATATACTCATTTTGCATTCTATCTCTAAGAGTAAAGCCACTCATCCACCTAAGCATCCTCATCTCTGTAACACTTAACTTAGTCTTATGATTGGCCAACATTCTGCACCATAAGTCATTGCAGGTCTTACCACCATCTTATAAAATTTTCCTTTATGTTTAAGTGAAACTTTTCTATCACATAATAGGCCAGATGTATTCCTCCACTTCAACCATCCAACTTGAATTCTACTAATAACATCTCCATCTATTTCACCATCATTTTGAACAATAGAGCCTAAATATCTGAATCGCTCACTCTTATTAATGACTTGATCACCTAAAGTCACAACACTATCACTAAAACTTCTACAACTAAAGTTACACTCCATATATTCAATTTTAGATCTACTTAAACGAAAACCTTTAGACTCTAAAGTTGACCTCCATAATTCAAGTTTCTATTGGACTCCCTCTCTAGTCTTATCAACAAGAAGAATGTCATCGAAAAAAGCATACACCAAGGTACATCTTCTTGTAAATGCCTCGTAAGAACATCCATAACTAAAGTAAAAGATAAGGGCTTAATGTTGATCCTTGATGTAATCCAACTGAAATAGGAAAATATTTTGTCAATCCTCCGTGTGTTTGGACACAAGTAATGTCTAGTATACATATCCTTAATGACTTGAATATAACCAATATTAACTCCTTTCGTTTCTAGAACTCTCCAAAGAACATCTCTTGAGAATTTATCATAAGCTTTCTCTAAATCAATAAATATCATATGTAGATCCTTCTTACTTTCTCTATGCTTCTCTATTAAACCTCTTAACAAATGTATAGCATCCATAGTAGATCTACGGCATGAAACCAAGATTGAGAAACTCGTATCACATCGTAACCTATGCTCAATTACTCTCTCCCATAATTTTAATGTATGGCACATTAACTTAATTCCTCTATAATTTGCACACTCTTGTGCATAACCTTTATTCTTAAATATAGGAACCAATAGACTCTTTCTCCACTCATCTAGCATCTTTTTAGTTTTTAAAATAACATTAAAAAGATTTGTAAGCCAAAAAATTCCTTGATCTCCTAAACATTTCCACACATCTATTGGAATATTATCCGATCCTACTGCTTTTCCACATTTCATTTTCTTTAAAGCTTCACTAACTTCGATTTACTAATCTGACGATAAATGAAATTCTCTATTTTGTTTAGGGTATTAAGGTTGCTAAAATCAATCGACTTTCAGATCCTTCATTGAAAAGTTTATCAAAATATCTCATCCACCTATTTTCAATATCTTTTCTAAGAAAAGCACTTTATTATTTTCATCCTTACACCACTTGAACTATGTCTTTACTTCTCCTATCTCTTTGCTTGGCTAACTTATACATATATCTTTCACCTTCTTTGGTATCTAATCTATTGTATAAATCACTAAAAGCTAAATTTTTTGCATCATATATTGCTTTCTTAGAATCTCTACAGGCCACTTTATATCTTTCCCAATTGAATTTTTACATCTAAAACAAGTTTTATAACAATGCTTCTTATTGAAAAAAATTAAAGACATATTATGTTCCTACAAGTTTTATAACAATGCTTCCTCCACTAAAGAATGCATTGAAATTGAAAAAATTAAAACTAAAAGCATATTATACTTAGATGTTCCTACAAGATTGAATTCCACATTTTTAATGTTAAGTGCAGCAGTTAAGTTGGAGAGAGCTTTTGAAAGGTATGAGGAGATTGATACTCAATTTAAATCAGAACTAGAGAAGGATGATGATGAAAGTCATATTGTAAATGATATTTTAAGTGATGATGATTGGAATAATGTTAGAAGATTGCTCCCTTTCTTGGAAAAATTTTATGAACTCACTTTAAGAATTTCCGGTTCTTTGTATGTGACATCAAATTTTTTTTCATAAAATTACAGAAATTCTTTGTCTACTTCAAATTGGCAAATGAATGGTGATCAAAATGTGAGAAGTATGGCTTCCAAAATGATGATAAAATTTGCTAAATATTGGGGTTCCATAGAAAAAATGAATTTGAATATATATCTTGCTGTTGTTTTAGATCCCCGCTTCAAGCTTCGTTATGTAGAGTTTGCTGTTATGGATATGTATGATGGACCTGATGGCGTTGCTCTAGCACAACTTATTAGGTCATCATGCTATGATATGTTTTATGATTACAAAATAAAAGTTCTTGGTGAAAGCCAAATAGGAAGTGGTCTCCATAAGAAACAAAATTTTTCTGAAGGGTCTAGTGTTTTACAACTGCAATCTTCTGGGACAAGATATTCAATGATAGAGAAATTCAAAAGATCCAATTTTGGAAAGGATGATGTAGATAATAAATCAGATCTAGATAAGTATTTGGTGAGGAGTGCAAGTGATGACAGTTTGATATTTTAAATTGGTGGAAGGTTAATGCACCAAGATTTCCTATTCTCTCATGGCTCATGATGTTTTACTGCTCCAATTTCAACCGTTGCCTGGAATCAATTTTCGCATTGGTCGATTCTTGATGCATTTAGAAGTTCATTATCCCCAAATATTGCACAAGCTCTAATATGTGCACAGGATTGGATGCGAGCAAAATGGACTATAAATCCTATAAATGTGGAAGAAAATATTAATGACATTGATAAGTTTGATGAAGGTATTGTTTATTCTGAAATTTACAATGATTTTTTTTAATCGTAATTAGAAATTTAGAATAAATGAATAATTAATGATTTATTTGTTTTACAGATTTAGCAAACTTAACAAGTAAATTCAAACTTCTTGGCTTGGATTATGATGAGGATTGTGGAATGCTGATTGCCTGATTCCAATATGGGATATAGTCTTAGAGACTTTTAGATTTCAAAATTTCATTGCTCTAATGGTCTCCCTTTCAGTTTATCTTATGTTTTGCTTTTTTTTTTGCTTACATTTCTTATATACTGCTGTTGGATTGTAGTTTTGGTTTGGTTGTTAGTTTTATGTTAAGGTTTTCAATACAAATAGGCTTTTTTTAGGGTTTAGGGGCAATGATAGCAATGATGAAATGATCAATGTATACATGCGGCTGGTGACTTTTTTTTTTGGTGTTATTGCCCTCTTAAGTCTTAAAGGCTTTGAGCTGGCGATTTCTCAAAATTATTGATGCCCCGTATGTATATATGGTGATCATATTTTTCAGATATTACACTTTAATCTTGATAATAAAAGATATTTTTATAGCTGAGCTTGAGCCCCAAAATCCAAATTACAAATATACGTAAGTATATATTATTTATTCTTGTAGACTTTTGGGAACAGGATGTTGGATGACACTAAATATTTCTGTGCTAAATGGGGAGTCCGAGTCTTTATCAGGTATCAGCTGATCTAGCTCATGAGCTAATGGGGATACAGGTGATTCATTGTAATAATGGAATTTGAAACTCTCAATTTTATATGGAGGCTCAGTCTTTGAAGTATCTGATCTAACTTTGATCTATTTTCATATATGCAAGAATCTTTATAGCTTGGTGTTTTCCTGGCTAGTTGTCTTTTACTCTTGGCTCTATTAGACATGTATATTTATTGTTGTGAAGCTGCTGGTCTATTTTCCCTTGATTTGAAGGATTTAATTCTGCTATATTTTTTTATTCCCCCTTTATTTCATGCAGTAATGGTCTGCCAACATTACCCTCTCCCTCTGTCGGGTTCAATATTTGGTTTGCTATTTTGGCTACTAGATGAATGGTCTTTCGAGTTTTTATCTTCAGCACTCAGCAGGCTAACTATTGCGGTTGGTTTTTTGACTGGACTTTTCTTTTGTTGTTTACTGTGTGGTTAACCATATTATCTGCCTTTCTTTGTATGGGTATATCTCATTGTTTCATTTCCTCTTTGTGCAATTATTGTTGTGATCATGCTATTATCAAGGTGATTGTTAACATCTGTATTGACGACACGAATGGCTCTTTTCTGCTATTTTCCGCCAAGAGGTTTCATTTGGGTAGGGATTTTTTTACTTATATGTTGAATGAGTTTTTTGGATTAATATGTCCAGCTGGCAGGATATTGTGTTTGGATAATTGGATTCATGCCTGGCCTTTTGTTCTGATGATTTCCATGTGGTTAACAGTTAACCTCATTATCTGAGGCTATGCTGTATGGATTTACCTCATTGTTAACTTAATTGTTAACTTCATGTATATTGCTTCAATCCCCTAATATACATGTAATAATAGAATTACTGCCTTACTGGTTTACCTGCTGGTTTACCTGCTAGTTTACATGCTATTATCAAGGTGATTGCTTCAATCCGTAAAGTAATATCTTCAATCCGCAAGAAACCTAGTTGTGGTACATGTATATTTACCTGCTAGTATTAATAAGGTGGATGTGGCTAAGATGTTTCATCTGGGTAGGGATGTTATTAGTTGTGCATTCCCTTGCTATGTTGGCATTTGTTGGTGATACTTATCTTATATGGGATTGCTACTTGTTTGCCAACCTTCGGGACAGACCACCAAATTTTTCATGCTGAGATGTTATTAGTTGTGCATTCCCTTGCTAATACAAGTTCATGAAGGCTTTTGCTCATTTTTCAGAACAGTGAACAGTAATTGACTAATTGCTTAAAAATTGTTCTTTTTCAGGCTGTCTATGAATGCTTGAAGGAACAAACTGAACATTGCGAGGAAGACGGAGATGAAGATTGAAGATATTACTTTACATGAACAACAGAAAGTGCCAAAGTGGCCTAACATTTGATTTGGCTTAATACAATTGAATTATGTTGTACACTTGTACTATTTTTTTCTCTTTCTTTGTTAATTGTTTATAATTTTTATTTGTACATTACATATTTACATTCATAAATTGTATCAATATGAAAAACTATTTACATTGTACATTAGTAACATTACATATTTACATTGTATCAATATGTATACATGTAGTTTAGTAACTTTAGTTAATAAAATTTCTTTATTATTTGTTTCATTGTTTGTTAACTTTAAAATTCTTTTTTTTTTAATCTGTCTCTATAATTTGGTTTAGGAAAAACTGAACCGAATAAACTGAACTATAATTCGGTTTATTTGGCTCGGTTTATATGATTTTTCTAGGCTAATTTGGTCGGTTCGGTTTTTTCAAAATAACGATTTGGTTTATTCGGTTGGATCAAAACCCAAACCGAATAAGCCAAATTGACCGAATGCTCACCCCTAGTCTCCATCTCGATGGCTAGGATTTAATCCTCAACATAATTCTGACAAATTCTAAATTTAACATAAGAGAAAAAAATGTAATTTAAAATAGGGAATATAATTTATTACCTCGATTTCCAAATTAAATGCATAAAGTGATGAAAAGTTTGCAATCCTGAAGCCATTAGTCTTCCCTCAACCACCGTAAAGATCGTCGACGAACATTCAGTGTTCGCCGTATTACACGAATTCATGGCTCCAGCTAAGAAACATTGGCTTAAGTAATGTTAACTGGTAAATTAGTCTAGAAGAGTCTGGAATAACTTTATTTTTTTAAGAAAGAAGACAATTCAATAATTCTCAAATTTTAGAATAAATGGAGCCTCTGATTTATGTTAAAAGTAATTTAGACTTAAGTTCTAAAACATTATGTTTGAATAAATCTTCAATTATTAATTATTTTTATAATCTTATATTATCAGAATCTAAATAATAAATTTCTAACAAAATGTCAATTTAGAATCTCAATAATTTAAATTTTAAAAATATAAATATCAATAATAGGATAATTAAAATGCTCAATTCCAAAAATATTTCCTACTTATTCTCAATTAGCTTCCAAAAAATGAACTCTTTCTTCTTAGAGCATTTCTTTTAAAATTATTGCGGCAACAGAGGATATATATATATATATATATATATATATATATATATATATATATATATATATATATATATATATATATATATATATATATAAAATAACCACATTTACACATCTCTGATTTAAGGGTAAATTGATTAGCAGCATTTATTGAGCATTATAAATTAAATTAGCGTATTTTAAAAATTCTATTGTTTGTGATACTATATATAAAATAAAGTGTATTAAAAATATATTTTTTAGTTCAAACATAATATATTTAAAAATTTTCAAATTAAATGAATTTTAAATATATAATTAGGTGTAAAGTCAAATAAATTATTATATCACCAACCGTCACCTATCGTCTTTCACTATTACTAATTCACATTATCTTTCAAATATATAATAATTTACTCTATATTTTATGTAATTCGAAGAAATATTATGGATATAACATATCAAAATTTAATATATAGTATATACTTTTAAGAAATAAATAGTTGAAGATGTACTATATATATTGGCATGAATAGGAGAAATATATTAATGAATATGTCTGCAATAAATACTCAAAGAGACTAAATTATGTGCTGATGTTTCAAATGTTGGATTATAAATTTTACTCGATTGCTATGATATAGGCTGATCTATTTGAAATGTTTTTCTTAATTGTTGATATTGAACTTTACCTTACATTACATATAGAGACAAGAATTAGTCACATTAATTTTTCAAATTATCAAATAATTTAATATCAAGAAATGATTTAAGATGTTATTCGCCCACACGTTGTTGATAGTTGTGTCAAATGTCAAAAGGCTTTCTAATAGTAACATAAAAGAGCCTTTAAATAATACAATTCATAAGTTAATGATTTATTTAGTGCAACATTATGACTTTCATGATCATTATGTAGTGAATATTCTAAAATATTTGTAATATTATAGATGCTAAGAATTAAGACTAATTATAATTTAATTAAAAAAGCTTTTAACCAATTATTGAGCTTATAAAAGGGATTAACTCATCTAAAAATTTTGTACATACTAATTATATAGAATAAAAATAGTGTTTAATTTACTTTAATACTCAATAAAAACTAATTGTTATATAATTATATGCATAAGCTAAACTATAAATTTTATAAATCGAATTGATATAAACCATGCACTAATAAGAACACCAATGATGATCCAAAAAAAAAAGAATGCATTATTTCTACAAAGCACATGAGATGTTATAAAAATCATTAAGTAAATTATTTAACACCTTATAGTCTAACTATAAGTTCTTTTTCAGTTGGCTAGTTTATTATTACTTTGTATAATCTACACTTAAGCTATGCCTAACTTCTTTTTATATATTTTTTAATAATAATTATTTTGAAACCACACAATCTAAAAACTAAAATATAAACATATATTTCATTTGCATCCATTGATAAATGTTATAAAAAAATGCATGAAATGATGTGATTATATATGACCTCTTTGAAAAATAAAAAATTTAGATAAGAGTAGCAATAATGTGGGTGATTTTGTTATATATGACTTATTATTTAAGCGGGGTTTGACTAGTAAATAAGTGTGTTTCTATGCACACACAAACAATTTATGCCAATTAATCACATTTTTAGAGGGAACAATGATTGATTTCATAAAAATAATATTAAAATGTATTTTTTTTCCTTTATCAAATTAACCAGTGATTGAGTGTGATATTGAGTTTCTAATTTCATTAAAATTATCAAGTTTTTTTATTAGTAAATTTTAAATAGTCAAAGTTTCAGGGTCAATATGTCATTAAAAAAATTCATTTGTTCAAATATGAATCTTGATGCATACTCAATTGGACAACCTCTAAATTTGTATTCTCAGGCATTCAAACTCCTATTTTGCAAAACTTATAGCCAAGTTGACCATCTCAACAAAAATAAATAAATAAAATTTGATGACAACAAAAGTGACCCGATTCGAATCAGATGAGCCGAAATCAAACACATTGAGTATTATTGAAAACTTATAGTATAATTTGAATTATTAAATTATTTCCAAAATTGATATGCTTATAATCAAATTGAGTATCTCAATGAGATGAAGCTAATGAGTAAGATTATTGAATTCTAACAACATTAAGAGACTCAAATGCTTGAGAAACTTCTTATGATTAAGACTTATTTGGGTTATTATTAGATGAAGTAGTTTATATTTTATTTATATTTACAAAGAATGACAATTTTCAAATGTATAAATGTGTCATCATTCTTTATATGTGGGGGACTTTAATATGAGATTGAAGAGAACTCTGAAGTTTAAAGAATTCTAGAGGACTTCCACCATCCAAGCAACTTCATCGATGCCTCCTAATTGCTGTCATCGAACTACTATTACTCAACTGTTAACACTGGGCATCTCTCTGATCATTATAGTCAGATCGCCTCTCGATTGCATAATTGAATCGCTATCATCATCAAACCACCATCATCTAATTGTTATCATCGAACCATCTCCTAACTGTTATAGTTAGAGCACAATCCTTTGATTGTTGTCACTTCGACACCTCCCGACCATTGTCATTAACTATCATTTAAACACTATCTCCCTGGCTTCTCTAAACGACCATCAATGAATCACCTCTTGACCACCATCACCAAATTATTATCCTAGTGTTGTGATTGAACCACTCTCTAACCACCATTATTGGCCCGCCTCCTAACCACCACCATATAATTGCTATCACCAAACCACCGTTATCCGACTGTCATCATCAAATCACCTTCTCACCATTGTCTCCATGTCACCATCATTTGACTATTGTTTATGGACCGCCATCTAATTTCCATAGCCTAAACACTCCCTAACTACTATCATTAGACCACCTCCTAATGACTATCATTTGATCACTATCTTTCACTCACCACAAGATTGCTTTGTCCAAACCACCATCGAATTGCCTACGAACCAACGTTGTTCAACCACTGTTGTCTGATACTTGTAGTCAAATTTCCTCCTAATTGTCATTCCCAAACTATCAATAACTGTTATAACCCAACAACTTTCTTCTATTGTTAATACATCATTTACGTCATCATAACTACCTTTCATCAATATCGTCAAGCCATAGTAGCCTTCATCATATCACAGCCATCTGACCTCCACTATCAAGCTATTGTCATTGTGCCACATCAGAAAAAAGACACCTTATTGACTCTGCAATATCTTTCACCATCAACCCACTTGTAATATCATATTCTCGCTTTAAGAGAGCAAATATTTATAATAAATGCACATCTAATGCAATAA
>CM038229.1:70205009-70304380 GCA_021442155.1 Cymbidium sinense
AAACATTTCTTGAAGTAGTACTGATCCAATGTTGATTTATGGTTCATGATGAAATGGGTTGGATGCATACAAAATTCCAGTGGGCCATGCTTCATAATGATGAGGATGAATGCAGATAAAATGGCCTTATCGACGAACAAAAGCAGACAATTCTGTTTTTGGAGTAGAAAAGCGGCATTAATTCATTGAGACCAGGGATAACTGATAATTTTAGAGGAGAGAAGAATGAACCAGAAACAAAAGAGGAGACTTTATTTTATCGATTGAATGAATGATGCCCTAATATTCCTAAGGGAAAGTATTTATAGAATTACAGTGCACTCGAGGCTCTTTAACTACTTTTAAACACCCATACAATTCAAACTATCTATTCCAATTATTAACTACTAACCCATATAACTTATTTACAAACCCTATTCCTCACCCCTTCAAAACCAACCTTGCGCTAAAGGTTGAGGCAATATTGTGTGCAGTGGTCATGAAATTATCATAAGTGGTTGAATGATTTGGATAACGTCATATGTGAATGATGGATTTGGCTTTGGGTGGGGCATCAGAGGAGGATTTGAGGCATTAGTGAGGGAGAAGAAATAATGAACAAAGAAAGAAGGCTTGGAGAATAAATCCAAGCAATTTGAGGATGCTTGCAATTCCTAAGAAAAGGAGGGAAGGTTGGGAGGAGCGATTGACTTGAGATGAGATTTGGTGAGGGGAGATCTTTGATGATGGCAAGAGTTTGAGCATGGATGAGGAAGATGGATCTAAGTTGGCATGGAGGGGATTTAGGAAGGGCCACCAACAAAAGGCTTTTGATTTGTTGATTGAAAGATAAATTGAAACAAGTCTTGATAGTAATGCAAGAAAAAAAAATGAAAAGTGCAGTCCACACAATGAAGACAATAATGAATATTTAGATGCGATAGAAATTGCTTCAAAAAGGGCCAGATTGAACTCAAACAAGGACTCAAAGTTGAGTATGATGGACCTCCCACTAATTTGAAGAATAATAACTATGAATTATAGTCAGAATCGAAAATGACTAAGTAGGGAACTTTATTTAAATCTTTGGAAGGCTATTATGGGTTTGTTTAAACATTGGTGAGGATTAAATGCAAACAACAAGATGCAGTATTTTGAGTGTACAATGATAATCTAAATTACAAGTAATCACAATTGTACTTATAATGCATGCATACAAGTGGATAGAATGTGAGTATCAAAATTCTAAATAAAATATTTACGAATATTTCATAACAAAACTTATGCACAAACAATCAAATTAAGTAAAAAATTTAAGTCCTCTATATGCGTCACAAGGCAATGTTTTAACTCATACAATAATTTTGAAATAATGCAGGCATATCATGTAAATACACACGAAAATTGTGTAAATCCATATGAAGTGCAACAAAATTCATGTATGTATCATATACATTTGAAAATATACAAATGCATCATATAAACATCTTGAAAAGTGTGCAAGTGTATTATGGAAGTACATCATGCGATGGATCAAATTTTGTGCAAGCCCATTATGTAAATGCATTGAAAAGTGTGTAAGCACATCATGTAAGTACATCAAAAGACATGCACATCATCAAAATTAAATACCCCATATGCTCTGGCTAACACACTAAATGCTTGAACATAAGACTTAGAATTCAAATTTTCTTGCCTAAAAAAATGTGCATCCTTAAAATGGCATTCAATACACATGCAATTATCCGGAAAATACACAAACTCTTTTTTTAAAACTCCATTCAATACACATGCACGCTCTTAAAATGGCTGTCTTGCTTATAGAGTAGGATCAAAAGTCTTAATTTCAAGTCCAATCATTCATGTTTGAAAGGATGGAGACATCAAGACTTAAATACTTTAATGAACACGTTAGCAATAAATTCATAGCCATTGTGATTAAAGAAGGGATTCAAGCCACTATTAATACAAGCAAATGGATTTATAATTAATGAATTACTCAAGATATTTTACTTTACATTTGCATGAAGCAAGCCCTTAAACTAAGAAAATTCATTCTTGAAATTCAAACTCTCGAGATTGTCTCAAGGAATATAGGCCATTATGGAACCTATGGGCTTTTCCATGACTATAATTTAATGGTACTATTTTATGACAAATCACCCAATCAGAGAGTGCATGTGTATTATATTGTAAGTGTCGCATATTTTTTTCCCATTTGAGGACCATCATAGCCACTATCTCCTTTGTCTTCATCTTCCTTTAAATTTGTAGGAGTTGCTTATGACCTCATCCCTCAGCAACCATCCTTATTGTTTTTCTTAAGTACCCTCACTCAAGCATCTTTGTCTTCTTTTTCTTCCCATCACAAGAACATCACCTACTTTTCATCATTGTTGAGCCATAGTAACTAATGAGATTGTTTTTCCATATACTTTCTTTGCTTGCGTTGGTAAGAGAAGAACAATTCTTTAATTTCTAGAGTGATTTATATAAGATTAATTATAGTGTTATTTTCTAGTTATTAGATTAAGTTAGTTTAGATTTTATATAGATGCATTAAATCAAAACTTTGGCTAAATTATGTATTTTTATAAAAACTTAAATGATTTTTGAGATTAGCTTGATTTGGGTTTCATTTAACCTAGAATTTTTGTTTAGGATTTCTAACATGTTACTCTTCTAGTGCTATTTTGCGGGTCAACATTAGTTTAATTGTTTTAATGTTTGCCTTTTAGTTATTAGAAGATAAATGTACTCTTCTTTGTGAGGTGCATTATTCTTGATTCTTTAGTAGATTATTTGAATATTTAGCAAATTGGTAGTCATGTTATATACATTTAGTCAAGTCTTCCATATTGAGTTTGCATTACATTTTCGTAGAAGTGTTAATTTTATTTTTGAAATGCTATATGATATGCATATTATCTTTATCATGTTAATTGATGCATAAATTCGAATCTCTTGAGATGTTTTATATGATATAACTTATTTCTCAATATTTGAATCATATTATATTGATATGAAATAAATTTGTTCATACTAAAAGATTTGTTATAACACTTGCTTGGGACTTTTCTATAATGTGTATGTTTATATGGATGGATGTAAATATTGTTAATGAGCTTTTATTGATATGATTGGCTAACTTACAACTCCATGGAACTCTCTTAGTGATCACTATACTTCACTAGGTAGGTGAAATTTTTTTTATTGCTTAGAATATCTTGATAGACAAACTATATAAAAGTTATTATGATAAATCTTGATGAATCAATTGTTTTTATATGCTTGAATATGCATGATGTAATTGCATAGGAATGCGTTAACATATATAGACATTTATTATTGTTCTTTTCATTTCAAGGATTGTAAACACTATTATAATGAAAATCATTGCAAAACAATTAATATTTTTAATAATTAATGCCATGTGGTATTATCCATATCTAATGCTATGATGACATAGGTTATAATATTACATTTTAAATCATGCTTCTTTTATTTTCATATTTATATGGCATGTGCCTTGCCATTTATGCTTTCATAAATAGAAGTTATGTATTGAATTTGCGTGACATTCATTTGTAGTTAACTTTTCTCTTATTAGATCTTATAAATGATGGTCTATATTATAGGAGCAAATCCTTTTATTGCATTTATTTTTGTGATTTGTTTTACGTGTTAATTATAATTCTTTGTTTAGACTTGTGTTATTTTGGGTTATTACAGATTTAGTTGATTCATTTTCTTTATATTAGTTGATACTTCAGTTTTTTCTTTCTGAAAGTTTGTTAAAGGCTCTATTGATGTGTTTATTTTGCATATATATGCTCTCTTACATATTTTTATATGGGCTTTTTTTTTATATTGAATAATTTTTTACTTGATTTTGACTCTTGAGGCTTGTCTTGCAAGTTGAGATTAAATCTCTTTATCTTGTCAATGTTGTTGGATTGTACCACCTTTTAGATCGAGGTGTGACATAGATTTTATGTCTTCAACTTTAAATAAGTGTTAGATCACATTTATGGCACAATCTCTTTTACTTTAAAGCCTAAACTATTCTATCCGTTCAACTTTTAGTGATTTCATCTTATTGACTTATACAAGCTTTTCATTGTTAAATCGATTTCAAAATCTACCATGGAAAAAATAGGAAGAGCTCACGAATATTGTGACACTCTATTATACAATCTTGCATGTCCAATTTGTTACAAGCCGTTTATCAATAGAAGCGACCCACAATTGACTTTGTAAGTGATCAAGTTTGTGCTTAAGTGGAGTTACTGTAAACTCTTTGGCGTTCTCTAATTTTTATACATCTTGTTCTTATAATATAATTTTGCATGGTCTCAGATGCCACATTGTTTCATTTATCTTACAGGGTCTCCACTGTTGGGTCTGGAGTTGAATGTTATATATGCAAGAAGCAATATCCCCACAATGAAACTTACTTTGATCTCACGATAGCGAGTGGATTGAAGGAATATTCTGAAACCATGCCAGCAGCAACAGAAATATTCAGGTCATTTACACATTGCAGTAGTACCATTATAGTCATTATATATTTAGTGATATGAGAAAGCACCTTAAGCTTCCCTAATATAAGGTAGCATTTTAGCATCCCGGTGATCTATCGAGACTTGTGGGCAATTTTTCATTTCGTGGACTATAACTTGAATCTAGATAAATCCATTTCAATTTTATCATTCTCTTGTTATGTGCATAAGTTTTTATTTACTTTATTTTCTTCTCCCTCGAGCTTATATTATATAGAGCTGCAATAGATTTGAAGCCTTTGTTCTTGAAGACAAAGAGGCTTTTATTGGAAAGTTTTTTTTTTACTTTGTTATTCTAATTAAACTAAATGCCATGCGGAAGACTACACGTTAGTTGATGTTTTGACTAGACAACACATTGCATTTCAGATACCTGTGTTATCCAAATGGTATTATGGAACATATGCTTCAATGATGTTTATGTTTTGGATTTGCTTTTATATAATAAGCGGCAAACTGTCAGGTTGATGAACATAACTGTTTAATTCAAAATGGTTATGTTTTTGGTCTCCTATGTTAATTAATCCGACAAAGTGGCATGCTCTTGACAATTGTGGTGATGTCTGGTAGCAGGATTTGAATAGGATTTAAACTTAATCCTGCCACATGGCAAAAATGACAACTTTAAATCCCACATAATCTTAAATCATGTGTCTTCTCCATTTTATCTTAAATCCTGGATTTAGTAAATCGCGATCCAGATTTATGAGATATAGGAAATATGAAGTGCATGAAAGGGTTAGGGAAAACGAAGGTTAAAATAACACGACCTTCCTTAATGCTCTTTGATTTTCCTCTTTTCATTTAATTTAGGATTTATGTACATAACACTCAAAATATTCCAATTTATATATCAAACACCTAAACTTTATTACTCATCTAATACTTAATACATTAAAATACAACCAAAATACCATGCCACTTGCCACTGTAAACTGTTGTTTAGATTTGGTTGCACAATTTGTTTCTCATTTGACAGAACCTAAAGGTTTATATTTATTTTAAAGGGATTTACATACATAACACTCAAAATATTCTAATTTACATACACCCTAAACTTTATATTTACTTTTCTTAACACTTAAAACATTCAAATACAACAAAATACCATGCCACTTGTCACCGTAAGTTCATTGTTTAGATTTGTTTTGCATAGCGAAGCACTAAGGTTTTCTCTTCTCGGTTCACCCGCTCCCCACCCAATGAGCAACCTTCATCCTCTCTGCTTGGATCTATTATACAAATGACTAGGGAAAATAGATAAAACATTGTGAAAATTTTCTAATATATCTAATAGGAGATATAAAGCTTTTTTAATCCATTCTGAAAACAAAAAAACCCTCGATCCCCTTTACCCATTAAGAAGAGTTCATTGCTTATGCTCACAACATTTCATTTATTGGAGTAATATGATCACCATTAACATCATCAACTCTTTTAATAGCAATATGCATACAACACAGTAAAACAGGTTATTAGATCTAATGGTGGCAAAAATTCATGAACAACTAATTCAAGGAACTTCGGTTTGCTTGTTCCCTTCAAAAAACTAATTCTTGCAACTACAGTTTATTCTTCTAGGCAGGGGCGGATCCAGAATTTTTTCTCAGAAGGGGCACAACAAAATAAAAAATATTATACTTTTATATAAAATAAAAATTAAAATATCTCATATAACAAAATAAAAAATTAAGCTCCACAATAACCTAAATTTTTTTATTGTCATTCGACGAGCTTGGAATATACCGGAACGGTGACGGACGGGTTAAAGAAAAACTTACATAACACTTTGAATCTTAATTAAAATCTCAATCATACAAGAGTCATTACAATCCACAAATGATTTAACAATTTGTCCACATATATATAACAACAAAGTTCATATATGACATATAAATTTAACATAATTTAATATTAATTACCTATCAAGCAAGTCTACTGATAAACATAACTCTCCTTCTCTCTCTATTTAGTTAGGATGGTTACGAAAAAATTAAACAATTAGTAACAAACAACAACAAATCTTAATCCCACTAGGTGGTTACATGAATCCTTCGTCTCCATTGTGTCTATTATATTTCTCATTTAATTCAAGTATACTAAGATCATTTTTTACATCTTAACCAAGTCTTTTTAGGTCTACCTCTACCTTTCTTAACATAAGGCAAATCTAATGCATCTACTCCATGGGTCATGATGGCTTTATGTGGCCAAACCATCTAAGGCTCTCCCTAATCTCTATCCTGGAGCTACTCAACTTTTCCGAATATACTCATTTTGCATTCTATCTTTAAGAGTAATGCCACTCATCCACTGAGCATCCTCATCTGTAACACTTAACTTAGTCTTATGCTTCTCTTTTATTGGCCAACATTTCTCACCATAAGTCATTGCGGTCTTACCACCATCTTATAAAATTTTCCTTAAGTTTAAGTGGAACTTTTCTATCACATAATAGGCCAATGCATTCCTCCACTTCAACCATCCAACTTGAATTCTACTAATAACATCTTCATCTATTTCACCATCATTTTGAACAATATAGCCTAAATATAATCACTCACTCTTATTAATGACTTGATCACCTAAAGTCACATATTACTAAAACTTCTACAACTAAAATTACACTCCATATATTCAGTTTTAGATCTATACGAAAACCTTTAGACTCTAAAGTTGACCTCCATAATTCAAGTTTTTTATTGGACTCCTCTCTCTTATCAACAAGAAGAATGTCATCGAAAAGCATACACCAAGGTACATCTTCTTGTAAATGCCTCGTAAGAACATCCATCACTAAAGTAAAAAGATAAGGGCTTAATGTTGATCATTGATATAATCTGAAATAAGAAAATATTTTGTCAACCCTCCTTGTGTTTGGACACAAGTAACTGACTCTAGTATACATATCCTTAATGACTTGAATATAACCAATATTAACTCCTATCTAGAACTCTCCAAAGAACATCTCTTGAGACTTTATCATAAGCTTTCTAAATCAATAAATATCATATGTAGATCCTTCTTACTTTCTCTATGCTTCTCTATCAAACCTCTTAACAAATGTATAGCATCCATAATAGATCTACGGCATGAAATGATTGTGAGAAACTTACATCACATTGCTCAATTAGCAATTGAATAAAATTCGATTGATTATCTTTACACTATAGTTAACAAGAAGGTAGAACTAGTATGCAGTTGTTTTTTTATTATCATATGTACATAAAAAAAATTGCTCAAACAATTAAACATATGTGGGTAGGTATACATAAACATTTTGTGTGAACTTTTACTTTTACATTTATCATCCGTCTTAGGAGTCACCGTCTAAAGATTTACCAAAAGAAAACTTTTCTACTTATCCAAAGGATAAGTAGCCATTATCATTTGTCAATTTCATTGGCCCTTTTTTTATCATTTCGTTTGGGTATATTGCGTCGGCGATCTAGAGGGTGAACTCTAATATACATATTCATAGCATACGTTTCTGACATATTAATTCATAACTTCGATATCGTTAACTTTATAAAATGATGAAGTGACAATATGATCTAGCATTCAGGTTATTATCCAACATGAAGATACAGGAAACTACATTACAGTTTATGAAGAAACAGTAAAATAAATCACAACTTGCAGTACAGAAAAAAAATCATAATCATATCAACATGCATTTCTCACAAGAAATTAAAGATATTTTTATCATAAATGGAAGAACATAATTACCCACTTTAACTTGCAATTTACTCTTGAATCTTCTTTCCTTTAACGCTTCTTTCCTTAATTGAAATTCCTATAGAATGAAATATTAATTGGATCAATATTAGAAAGCAATGTATTTTATTTTATTTATTTCTTATATATGATACTTATGTATAGCTTTTATTAATTGACGCTCACATTCATCAATATTCATTGTCTATTTTCTAAATCAAGTTAAATTAACAATTAATAATAATGATAATAATCATATTTAGTTTATTTATTTATTAAATTATGTACATTTATTAGGCTAAATATCAAGTTAATACTTAATTTATATTTTGCATATAACATGTAAAATTTAAATAATTAAGTTTAATTTATATTTTACTTAAGGAAAGATAAAATTTAGCTCTCAATCTATTAATACAATTAATCATACTTTTACTACATACATTTCATTCATAAGTTTCAAATGTTTGCATTTCATTTATAGGTTCACCTAAATTTAATACTTTTATTTATTATTTTTCTTAAAATGATTCTTGAAATGATCTTAAAATGATATCTTAAACTTGGATTTAATTTATGCTACATATTCCTAAATTAAATTATTTGTTGAAATCGATAAATCCCAAGTTAAACTTGAAATAACATTAAAATCAAAGCTAATAATATTAAAATCAAATTTCAATTAAACATATACTTATATAATTTATTTACTTACCTTTTTATATTCCCTCTCGGTTTGCTAAGTCACACACTCCGTGCTTTACGCACTCCTCCTCTTCCTCTCTGGTTTTTGTGCAAAGAGCCTCTGGTGAGTCGATGTCGGAGTGTCGCTCACTCTACGCAACTCCTCTTCTTCTTCCTCGTGACATGAAAGACTTCGGTGAAGGCTGTCTCACTTTCGCAGCAGGTGAGTCTTCCCTTCTTCTCCCTTCCTCTCTCTCTGCGTGTTTTGAGTTTTATTTGGTTTCAAACCGAACTCCCCTTTGCTTTTCCAATCCAGGCAAGTCAGTGGCGGTTGTATTTTTTTATTTAATTTTTTCTTTCCGGTCATTAAAATCTCTCCCTCTTATAAAAATTCCGTCCTCAAAATTAAATGACATTAATATAAATAAACATACCTTTAATTAAACAATTGAGGATAAAATTCTCGCATTTTTGATTTCTTCTCCTACTCGTTTCTCGATCTGATCCATATTTCCACAGTACACGAATAAATGAAATTTCTCTATTCCTGAGATGCTTAATATCATAATCTATAATTCTTTCTGGCTCCTCCACAAATGTGAGATCCGGTTGAATATCAATAGGATCTGCAATAATTTTGTTGGCTTCATCAGTAATATATTTTCATAAAGAGAAATATAAAACATTGTGCACTCCATGTGAGAAGGTAAAAGCTATAAGCCACTTTCTCAATTTTTTCAAGATTTCATATGGATCAATATATGGGCTCAACTTTCCAACTTTACCAAATCATTTTACCTTTCATGGTGACTTTAAGAAATACAAATTCTCACACTTCAAACTCTCTCGATGTTTAGCATTATAATATCTCTCTATCTTGACACTTTTAATCTATCAGAATCAATTGGATCTTTTGTGGCTTCATCTACTCATATCAATGATTCTTCTTTCACCTATCTCCACCCAACAAAGCGGTGTTCTGCATTTTCTTTCATATAATGCTTCATAGGGAGCCATACCAATACCTGCTTGGAAATTATTATTGTAGGCAAACTCAATCAAAAGTAAATAAATTTTTCAATTTCCCTCAAAATCAAGGATACAAAGTCTAAGCAAATCTTCAAGTGTTTGAATTGTTCTTCTTTTGGTGGCCATCGGTTTGAGGATGGAATCGATCTTAAGCTAAAACTTCTTGAATTTTTCTCCAGTCTAGATGTAAATCGACCATCCGTCGGATACTATAGATTTTGGCACACCATGTAACTTCAATGATTTCATCAACATACTTCTTTTTAAGACCGATTGTTTGTTAAGGATAAAGTGTGCAGATTTAGTCAATCAATCAATAATAACCCAAATAGTATCGCATCCTTTTCTAGATCTAGGTAAGCCAACCACAAAATCCATAGCAATATTATCCCATTTTACTCGGTATTGGTAAGGTAAAGTTCACTTGTCTTGATGTTATTTAATCATCTCGACATGATTTACACTTGTAGATAAATTTACACTTCTTTTCATTCCGCCACCAAAATATTTTCTTAAGATCTTGATATATTTTGCTACTACGGATGAATTGTATAATTAGAATGATGTGTTTCATGTAAGATGTCTTTCCTCAAATCTCAAATCAACTTCTAATACTTGTAATCCTTCTTCATCAATTTCAAAATCTTTTCTATGGCCTACTTTTACCAAATCTAAAATTTTTGAAAGTCATTATCTTGAGGTAAAACATCTCATACTCTATCTTTCAAATTTGATTGTATAGCCATTTGATTTAACAATGAAACATGATCATCTGTAGATTTAATAATTAAAATTTTCAGTTTTTCTAAATCTTTAATCAACTCCTCATGTTGAGATCCATCAATAAGCACTATTAGATGTTTTTTTAAAAGCATCAACAACTACATTTGTCTTCCCGGATGATATTGAATATCCAAATCATAATCTTTAATGAGTTATCTCCTTTGCCTTAAATTTAGCTCCTTCTGAGTAAAGATATATTTCAAGCTTTGATGATCAGTAAAAACTTCACACATTACTCCATATAAATAATGTCTCCAAATTTTTAATGCAAATACCACTGCTACTAGTTCTAGATCATGGGTTGAATAATTTTTTTCATGATTTTTCAATTTTCTTGAAGCATAAGCAATCACTCTTCCATTCTGCATAAGTACACATCCCAAGTCTATTAATGATGCATCACTATAACTTTGAAATCCTTCTCCACGATGGAATAGTTATCTTGGTGCGATCATTAAACAATTCTTCAATTTTGAAAAGTCTCATCTGTCCATTCAAACTTGACGCTTTCGAGTTAGACTCGATAGTGACACAATCTGAAAATCCTTCCAAGAATCTCCATATCTTGCCAACCCTAAGAAACTTCGACTTACGTGATGGTTGGTTTGATCATTCACTATTGCTCGATTTTACTCGATCCAAACCCTTCACTACTAATCATGTGCCCCAAGAATATGATACTATTTAACCAAAATTATACTTTGAAAATTTTGCATACAATTCATTTAGAGTTTCAAAATAATATGAAGATGGTTTTGAGTGCTTCATCTCTGGAATAAACTAGAATGTCATCTATGAATACAATCACAAATGAATCTAAAATAGGTTTAAAGATTTTATTCATGAGATCCATAAATACAGCTGGAGCATTTGTTAAGCCAAAAGGCATCACCACAAACTCATAGGCATACCTTATGCGAATGCGTCTTTGGTATATCTTCTTCTTTGATTCTCTGATAACCCGATCTTAAATCAATTTTTGAAAATATTGAAGCTCCTCTGTTGATCAAAAGATTATCAATTCTTGCAAGGGATATTTATTCTTCAATGTGAGTTTGTTAAGCTCTACAATCGATGCATAGCCTTAAGTTCCCATCTTTCTTCTTCACAAATAATACAGGAGCTCCCCAAGGAGATGTGCTAGGCCTGATAAATCCCTTCTCTAACAATTCTTGTAGCTGATTCTTCAACTCTTGTAATTCCTTGATCGTCATTCTATATGGTACTTTTGTTATAGATTTTGCACCTTGAATTAAATCAATGAGAAATCTATCTCTCTGGAGGTAAACGGTTAATCATCCGAAAGACTTACGGATACTCCTTTCTTGGTATATCTTTTAACTTTTACCTCTTTAGTAACATCGGTGACTTGAGCAAGAAAACTTTCCTTTTTTTGCATCTTTTAAACTTTTAAGCAAGACACCATCATAGCTAATACTTCATTATGCCCCACAAATTTGAATTCTTCTTCTCCAGGAATATGAAATTTGACTATCTTTTTACAACAATCTATAGTAGCATAATGTTTATATAGTCAATCTATTCACAAAAATCACATATTATATGAGTCTTATTAAATCTGCATCCAAATCTCTTTCACAGATATTCAAGTTCACACTGCAAATATTTCTAGCATTCATTTAAGACCCATTTGGCATTGCTACTGAAAGTACTACAAACATTTTCATAACTTGTAATCCCAAAATTTTCACACATTCTTGGATATAAATGAATGTGATGCTCAAATAAAACTAACTGATTTACAATAAAGATGATACCTATAAATTTGTAGACATATAAAGCAAATATATCAATATAAAATTACAATAATGCTAATTTAAATAAAGGCATACTTATCAGAGAGTCTTTTTTCTTATTGCGTGAGTGCATACTTCCAGGTATGTGTTGCGGTTCGAGTTTGAGATGGAGCGTCGGTCGATTTAGTCATCCTTTGTCTATCAACAGTCCTCTAGGGAGGTTGAATACTTGTCCTAGCATCCATTGAAGATTTATGACTCAAGATATGATAAGATTTTGCCATATGTCCTGGCTGATGGCACCAATAACAAGTGTTTGTGCTTGAAGGGCACTCTCTCCTTACTCTTCCACATTTTGGGCATATGATATCATTCATTGATATATGACTTAAGCTTCTTCCAGTTTCATTTTTCGGTTTGAATATTCTACCTAAATTTTGGCTATCATCATTCCTCCTCTTTTGAATATCCCTCCTCCTCGGTAGCTTGCACATCCAGTTATCCTTCTAGCCCTCACATAATCATCAATACCTAGGAGGGTCAACATCCTTTAGTCGGATAGAAACTTGTGGCATTTTTCTTTTGCATTTGGTATTAATTGAGGTACATACCTTGAAAGCATTGTAAACTCAGCTTCATATTGCATTATAGAATGACCTCCATGTACCAATCTGATGAACTTGTCATGCATTTGTCTCTAGGCGAGACCAATCTCTAAAGTCTTCACAAAGTCCTCCCATAAAATAAGATTGCAAGACCTTCCTTCAAACTTCTCTTCTTCGCCTCTCCACCATCTCTCACAGTCCTCAAAAGAAGCCAAAGCAACTCTTCTTTCTAGAGGCATGACATACTTTCTAAAATTTTTTTTTGCATCAATTTCTGATTCTATAGGTCCTCTCACGAGAAAAAAGGTGTTTATCTCATTTATTTTTTTCAATAGAACTTCCACTAGCTTGTGTATGCTGATTTCTTATCATTTGAGTCATTGCTTCCATAATTTGAGTAAATGCATTTATCGCTAGTGAAGGCGGTTGCACCAAATTTTCCGGTTTGTGCATCTCACCCATAGCATCCTTGAATTGATTCCATAGGCGAAGCACAAATTAATTATAAGTTATGCAATCATTATAATCATATGTAAATTTTTTCATAAAATTTATTCTCTTCCTAATGGCTCTTTGATTATGATCATACTTATATCCCTAATATAAAATCTAGCTCTCTTGTCATGAGCTTGGAATACCGTTGATGATGGATAAAGAAAAACTACATAACACTTTGAATCTTAATTAAAATCTCATCATAGCTCTTGTATGATTGGAGATTTTAAAATTCAAGTATAAGTCTTTATCCGTCATTCCGTATTGTATTCCCGCTCGGCGAATATATTAATATCTATCCTCCCTCCAGTCGATTGTGAATATTATTAAAATATTTATAAATATTCTAATATTCAAGGTCATCTTATATAAAGTATATAGTTAATGATTAAATATTCATTAAAGATATAATAAAATTTAAAATAAAATAAATTTCAATAACAAAGTTAATGATGATACTATTTTTTGATGTAATATTAAAAATTTTGAAGCTAATGAAATTGTAGCATGATCCACATAAGTTAATGTAAACTTTAAGCTCCACTAAGAACTTCCTCAAGTATAATATTTTTTTTCAAAACATAAATAAATAGAAAACATATATTAAAATTTTTCTAAATATAATTTCCATCTACAAGCAACCAACCGCCATGCTTGAACTTTTTAAAATATAACATTTCCAATTTCATATATAAAATAAAAATAAAATCATTACTTAAATAAACACATATGCAGCATTAATATAATTATTTAATAAAAAAAACCTCTTTCAAAGTAAGTTAGTGAACTAAGTAAATTTAATAATGAATTAAAAAAATTAAATGGTTGAAATTAATAAAATGAATTTAGAGACTAATGTGTAATCTCAAAATTTATAAGAACTATTTATAGGAGATGTTGAATTATAAAATAAAGTTCTGAGATTTTTTTCATTAGAATGTTTTTAAATAATTTTACTTGTCATGGCTTTTAATTATGATTGATTAAAATAACAAAAGTTGCTTTAATCATTTAACACACTAAATCATCTACCGCATGGTTAAATCGATTCTTGAATCCTAAAGCGACAAAAGCTTCTCATGGTTAAATCCGGATTTACAAAGTCTTAATTCCTAACAATAAAGCAGCTTTAGCATGATTACTAATTTACTAATTTGATAGAGATTTAGATAAAAAAAAAATGCGGAGAGGGTGGGATGAAAGATTGATCTGCGAAGGAGGGTGGGAGAAAAGATGAGGGGTATTTTGTGAGTCTCTTCAATTTTTTATGCAGCCATGGAGCAACCACAAAGCAGAAGGGTCGAAATAGTAGTAAAAAATAAGGATGGAACAAGAAGTATGCATAAACGATGATCCTAATTTTTTTATTATGGTGGCCAGTGGGGGCATAGAGAAAGTAAGAAGGATCTACATATGATATTTATTGATTTAGAGAAAGCTTATGATAAAGTCTCAAGAGATGTTCTTTGGAGAGTTCTAGAACAAAAAGGAGTTAATATTGGTTATATTCAAGTCATTAAGGATATGTATACTAGAGTTGCTTACTTGTGTCCAAACACAAGGAGGATTGACAAAATATTTTCCTATTTCGGTTGGATTACATCAAGGATCAACATTCTTATCTTTTTACTTTAGTTATGGATGTTCTTACGAGGCATTTACAAGAAGATGTACCTTGGTGTATGCTTTTCATGACATTCTTCTTGTTGATAAGACTAGAGAGGAGTCCAAACTTGAATTATGGAGGTCAACTTTAGAGCTAAAGGTTTTCTTTTAAGTAGATCTAAAAGCGAATATTTGGAGTGTAATTTTAGTTGTAGAAGTTTTAGTGATAGTGTTGTGACTTTAGGTGATCAAGTCATTAATAAGAGTGAGCGATTGAGATATTTAGGCTCTATTGTTCAAAATGATGGTGAAATAGATGGAGATGTTATTAGTAGAATTCAAGTTGGATGGTTGAAGTGGAGGAATGCATCGGCCTATTATGTGATAGAAAAGTTCCACTTAAACTTAAGGAAAAATTTTATAAGATGGTGGTAAGACCAATGACTTATGGTGCAGAATGTTGGCCAATAAGAGAAGCATAAGACTAAGTTAAGTATTGAGATGAGGATGCTCAGTGGATGAGTGGCTTTACTCTTAGAGATAGAATGCAAAATGAGTTTGTTGGAAAAAGTTGGAGTAGCTCAGGTAGATAAGATTAGGGAGAGTTGCCTTAGATGGTTTGGCCACATAAAGCGTCGGTCGATGACCCTATTAGGGAGTAGATGCATTAGATTTGCCTTATGTTAAGAAAGGTAGAGGTAGACCTAAAAGACTTGGTTAAGATGTATAAAAATGATCTTAGTATACTTGAATTAAATGAGAATTTGACATATAATATGACACAATGGGAGCGAAGGATTCATAGCCACCCACCTGTGGGATTAAGGCTTGTTGTTGTTGTTGGTGGTTGTGGTGGTGGTAGGAAGTTCCAAAAGCGTCGAATCAATTTGATTGTTAAACATAGCCAAAAGTTTGGGGCGTGGTCAAGTGACACCACAACTTAACCAAATGGTGAAAAGTAAGTAGGATTGCTAGCAAGTCACCTACAAAGGACACAACACAACTTAATCGGTGTAAAATAAGCCAAGATAATATGATCAAAACAAAAATTAAATTTGTTACATGAAACATACAAATTTTTTAATGTGAAAATAAGACTTACATAAGAATTATGGTATCTATGTAAATTAATAAATATTGTTTTATTAATATGCATATTATTATTTTTCAAATATTTTTTCAAATCTAGAAAATTAGAAATCTCAAAACTAAAATTAAATCATTCTTTTCATAGTCTTAATATTTTTTAATAAATATTAAGTAATCATGGTAATTTGTTTCTAAATATCTACTTCCACCTATTATTTCTTATAAAAAAGGTTCAAAAGTATTAATGTTCCTCCTTCTCCTTTTGATGGTAGAACAAGTGCTAGAGGATTGTAGTGGCTACCATGGTGAAGTCTTTATATGGGTGGTTGTTGTGGAGAAAGCTCACTTTTGGGGTGAACAAACTGGTATATAAAATTAATATTAAAAAATCAAAATGAATAATGTATAATTTAAAATAAAATTACTTCTCAATCACCATGTAAAATGTTTTCTCTATGCAATAAAATTTCTTCTAAAAATTTTGTCTAATAATTATATATTTATATAATAAATAAATAAATATTAAGGAGATTCTTAAGTAGGCATTTGTCATTTTAAATTTGGACTAATAATTCCAATGTGGTGTAGAATGAAAAGCCACGATTAGATGTGTGATGCATGTCATGATTAAATCGTTTAGTCAATGAAGAAATAAGGAGGTAACATCATACTTTCATTGGCATGATCAATCTAGAGTGAGGATGCAATCTATGTTTTTTAAGGCATATTACTAAATTCCCTGATATGAGAAAAAAATAAATTGGCATTTCCCACCTAAATATATGGGTCCATGATTATAGTGGCTTGTCAAAATCAGGTAGATATGAGTCTTGAGGATCAAAGAATGGAAGACTTTGATGCTTTGGTCATAGCAGAGTGCTACATCTTGTCATCTTCATCAAGAAGGTAGTATATCTATATTAATTACTATTGGCTTTCAAAAGTATCTCTCCATTTCTATTTTAAATATGATGTCACCTGTTCATGGATGATGATGTAAAGATTGTGGTTATGATATGACCTTTATTGAGGAAATAATGTGGTTGAATGGTGATGACCAATGCCAAGCAAGAGTTCCTAGCGACATCAATGTCAAGGCACTGTATTATTAGGGCTAAAGAAAACATGCTTTACCTAGTGCTTGAAGGAAAAGAAACTATTATATATAATAAATTGATATATCATTATATTTATGATTGGCTAAGTGAAATTCATTAAGTGGTGTTCCTCTTAAGTAATTATGATATGAGGAAGTGATGGTCTTGTGGAGAGGTGGTAGTAGTTTGTATGAACGAATTTGATGGGATGCACAAAAGCTCTGTTTGGCATGGAACCTTTTAATAGAACTTGGGCTGATAGCTAAGTATGTGCATGTAGAATAGTGGAAATGTGGTGTACATTAGAGGCGAGATTGTAGATATGTTTGCATTCGAATGATTGAGGGAGGGTGAGGGAGCACCATTAGATCTTAAGTGTTTTGAGAGGCATTAGGGCATGATTATGCCATGGAATGGAAGGTCAAGATAAGCAAAATAGTAAGGAGTTTTGGATGATGATTGGAAGAGGTTATGAGTTTTTTCGCTTGTGAGGACCAAGAGTTAGAAGAGGGGATTAGGATCAAGTGGGTTAGTTTTATTGTTTTGGTGGAATGGATGAAGGAAATGGTGGGAATTGATTTGGGAGTGGATAGGAATACTATGGAAATAAAACTTATAGAAAACACTAAAGAAAACGCTTGATTCTCACCAAAGAGCTAAGTATGATTGGAAGCCACTAAACTTTTAATTGTTGAATCTACTAAGTAAACTCCAATTGAAAAAGAACCTTCTTATGTTTTTCCATTCTTCAAGACTAATCTTATTCAAAGGTTTTCTTCTGATTTAAAAGCTAATATAGAAAAACAATGGGGGAGGTGGTTAGTTGATTCTACATGGAGTGGGAGGTGTGGACCTTGAAATATGGAGGTTTCTTCCTTATAACATGTAAGTGGTAAGGGCTGATGGTTAGAGGCTAAAATCCATTTTATGGCTTTTTTTTTGGATGTTCATAAGTTTCATGCTCTTTGGGTCAAATTGACGATTTGGTTGCACAATTTAAGAGAATAGTTGGACTTGATCTTTATATTGTTCCTCTTATTTTCTTTAACTCCATGACCTATTTTTTATTTGTTTACAAGACCATCCAAATTATATGCTAGAAGCCTTCATATCACATTTAGTCTTCCTTGGACCATGCTTATGAAGGAAGTTATAAAATACTTGGAAAAAAAATACAAATAAAAAAAAATTGTCCATTACATAATTGATAAATCCAAAATTTGATTGGTTTTTGGCATACTTCTCAATCAATATTGCAACCTACAAAGTTAACATAAAAAAATTTAACAAAATCACAAGAAAGTGCATTCTTAGGATACCACAAAACAAGTGTGTCAATAAATTAAAAAGTTTTCTTATTTACAATTAAATGAGACTCTTAGGTTATAGTTTGAAATCTTGCACAAACATAAACAAAAAACATGTTGTCAAGGAGGATGGTCTGTAAGGTATGAGAAAGAACCAATTCTTTCTTTATTTTTAGAGTTTATTAGTTCATACTTCTTGTCCCAATCCAATTAGGCTTATGAGGGTAACTATAGAGTTGAATCCTTTCATATCTTACCTCATAATGATAGTGTCCTCTCCATCATCTAAGAAGTAAGATTTAAGGTTTTAGAGCTTTGCCTTGTTGACCCATAAGTAATTTTCATATGCTTAATTAAGCAGATATGTTGAAATCAACAAGAATTAGATGCGATCATGAAAATGAGAGTTGGCATTATCGTGGAGAAATTTATTTAAATGTCCTTGATCATGAAATCAAGCACCATCGTTAAAATATCATTAAAATTGATATTCCACATCAATCAATTAGTAATGAAGGAAAATAAATATAATAGATAATTTTCATATTAAAATTAGGGGCCTCAACGCTATCCAAATGAGCTCCTTTCACAAACGGTTGCCATTTCACGCTCAAAACTATTGAACAAGGCCTTTCACGTCGATTGGTTAAGTAGAGCAAATAGCAAGTCACGCAATGCATTGAATTAAGCTCAATTGGCCATGATTGACTTGACATTGCTCAAGTAAATCTCGAAACTATGCCATTACATCAAATTTGCCAACGACATCCATATTGCATGAGATTAATTTTGATGAATTTTTCACATAAATATGACGAAAATAACTAAATTGATATTTATTTTAATATTGATCAAATCTGATTTCTTAATATCTAAATTATTTTAGAATTAATTAAAAAATATATGGGTATAAGTTATTTCCAAAATAGATTCAATTTCATTCAAATTTTCTTGAAAATCCCGCCATATCCCATATGGGAATCCATTAATCAAGTAATTAAGGCCATGAATGAGGATTATTCTTCAACAGATTCAAGCAGTAATAGTTCTAGTCCGTCTCCCTCTTTTGCTCCACTCTCTGTCTCTCGCTCTCTCTCTCTCTCCTGCCTGATTCGTTCGATTGAAGCAGCCATAGCTTCCATCCGTTGCCATCTCTCATCCGTGGCTCTCGCTCATCCATCTCCCTCCCACACATCCTCTTTCACGTAGATCTTGAATCATAATCCCTTCGATTGGTCAATCCTTGATGTCAATACACAACCAGAATAAGCTGAGCGGTAATTCATCGTTAGATCAATTTTCCTCCTCATAGGGATTCTCGATTCCTTTCTCTCTCGTCACGTTTGTCTCCTAAATATCTCTCTCTCTTCTTCGTTTCAGTTACGTATTGCTCCATGAACCTCAAGTCTTCTAGTTTCCAGAGCCATCTGGCGGCTCAGCCACATTCAGCTCCTCCACGTCACCCTCTGCATCCAAGTCTCGTGCATCAAGGTAAATCTCTAGGTCCATCCCAACGTGGCAGAATGAGGCTCTTCCACTCCTCCTTGTTCCATCGACAAGGAGGCCTTCCCTCTCTCTCTCTCTCTCTCTCTCTCTCTGTCATTTCGTCTTCATTTTTGGCTCCATCACGTAGCTCCTATCTTCCCGTTTCATCCGCATGACTATCCTTTATGTTTTCATCCAAAACGGTCATCCCCAGACCTCTATTCATCATAGTCTTCCGTAATTCATATCCCTTCTTTGTAACCAAGGGCAACTCATCGGTGGGTTCCTCTCGGTTCCGACATCTCCTTCTAAACTAGGTTCCTATCGGTTGGTATAGTGACTCTCCCTTCATCCGTTACCATACCTGGCGTCTCCAATACAACCTTGCAAATAAAGAACTCTTCATGGGTCCTTGGCCTCCATCTCCTTCTAAACTCTCTTTCTTACCCTCACTTCCTTTGCACTCATAAGCTATATACCTCCTAATCCAATTTCTTGATAGTGTCGCCACTTTATCTTCCTCTTTAGAATTCATAACAAAAGAAATTACATTCTCTTCTCTATAATATCTCTCCAGAAATCAGAGAACTTGCTTAAAGTTAGCGCTACCTTGAAATTATTGCTATTTGCAAGAGTATAAAAAAAAAGAGGTTTGAATGTGCAGAAATTTCATATATATTTATTTTTTTTGCAAGTGATTGAAGACTCCGTTATGCTCATCAGGGCGTAATAGGATTAAAATTCGGCCAAGGTGCTTCAAAACACCAATCGTCACACTCATCAGGGCATGACAGATAGACCAAAATAGTTTCGATGTAGCCCTACGGGGATTGTCGAGAATACTGATATTCTTAGAAATTTTATCCAAAATTTATGCATGCAAATAAAATTCAAGCTAAACAAGTAGCATTGCCTAAACTCGCTAAAATAAAATTGATGTTGAATTGAATTTTGAATTATAAATGAGAATGAATTTGAAATGAATTTAAAGATTATATTTCAAATAAAAAAAGATGGATTGAACTCAAATAGATTTATGAACTTGAAGTGAATTGAATATTTTCGCAAAAAATATAAATTTAGTACTTCAATATCTCATTTCAATTGATTAAGAAGATGATCTGACTAAATATCCAATTAGAGCACAGAAGATCTTCTTGGAATTAGAATATAATTTTCAAATCATAATTTACTCCAAATGAAGTGGAGAAAATCAAAGAATTCATAAGAGAATTTTAACGAGATTGAATGATTGCTAATAAGCATAATCAATGAATTCTTGAAAATATTTGAAGTATACTATGTATTAAACACTTGAATGAGATCAGAGAAATTGAATAGAGTTTGTGATGAGTTTGAGAATCGTTAATAGATATAAATAAGAGTTTATTCAAAGACTAATCAACTTTGAATAAAAAAGTAATTAAGGGATCTAATAGGCTATTAGAATAATTTAAGCGATTCACATCAAATTTGCAACACAAATTAAGAAGCAAACAAAAGGCATTTATTTTAGTTCTAAATAAACCTCACATGCTTCATAAGGCGTATACTAAATTCAACTTGGATATTCTTAAAATTCATATAAATATCCAAATGAATTTAATTTAATATGCATGCATCATAAGATAAACTTTTAATAGAATTCAAGTGCTTCAAAATTCATATCAATTCGTTGACATGCTTTGGAAATAATAAGTTCTTTGAAAATCTATGTAAGCACTTGAATTGAGTCACTCACATGGGCCCTGATCTTATACCAAGCACCTAAACTTTGTGTTGATGCATGGGTTTTAAAAAAGGAAGAAGACTGATGAAATTGATTTATTCTTTTATGACTATATGCATGTAAGCTAATGAATGTCTCTATATGCTAATTCAAATCAATGAAAGATATAAATATTCAACTCCATAAAATATGATCACAGTAAGTCTAATCCTCTATGCGTGAAATAGTGTTGATAGTTTTCTAAGCGATCAACTTCTAACGAACTTAAATTACGGTAGATTATAAGATCCTCTATATTTGCAATAGGTTGACAAGGTCTATGATATCAATTTTCTAAAGAATTTAAGTTACACATAAGTCATAGACCCGATCCTCTACTAGCAAATAAGTAGAGTTAACAAAGTCTACCCCAATGATAGCTTAGTTAATTGAAGATATCAACTTAAGGGATAACTATTATCAAAATATTTATGATATTATATTCAATATTCTCAAATTCAAAATACTCGACATATAAGTCTAGATCTGATCCTCTATTATTAAATTAATAGAGTCGTCAGGATCTGAAACAATAAGTTAAATGATTAAGCAGACTTATATACCCTAATGATGGCCACATTGATTGAAAAATCTCAACTGGAGGGGATATTATCATCAAAATATACTTAAGCTCTAAATTAATTCATTATAAAATTAAATTTCAACTAAGTAAATATCTAAACTAAATAAAATTTATTATTTAAATGTTTAAAAAACAATTCATCTACTCATCCATCATCATTTGTTGGGATGATTAAGAAAATTAGCTCACAAAGGAGCTAATATCAAGTCAAATAAATCACTATATTCAAACTCAAATAATCTCATGATTAAGGATGTGGCGTGTCCTCACGTGGTTTGGGGTAGACTCACATATGATATGTTGAGTCTATTAATTCGGGTGGTTGCCAAATGACACTATTATATGATCAGCCAGTTTCATGGAGAACCCTTTGAGTTATGAATCATAGGGTATATTTGATAGGCACAAAGCTTTTTTGTCAGCTAAGATAGATTTAAGATTGTCTCCTTGGACAAACCTCACCCAGGTCTATAAGGATTACTTGGACATACTCTTCAATCCTTGATTAGTTGGGTTGACTACCTCCTCTAACTAAGTAGACTAGGGACCACGACTGCCCGGGATGACAGAACCATGGGATCTTGATCGAGCATGTTATCATTCCACCAATCATATGCTTTAAGTTAAATAATGGTGAATTTCATAAATTCTAAATTAACAATTTTATATTGCACATGTTGTTACTATACGCTATGTATTTAACGATCTAATGATTAATAAGTTCTTTCTCATTGAGAGGTAATTATCTATAGTGCTTACTTATAAGAAACAGAATAAAGTCTTCACAAAATGAGGATAAAATCTCTAGGTAGTGTCTTATTTACTATTTCATCTATCTTCTAAAAATTTGACCGACATTTAAATCAAACTCTCTTCATCGAGATGTGAATTTTAGGAAAGGCGTTGGTCACTAAAGACCTTAAGAAGAAAGCAAATTCAAGTGGAGGAATTGATTATAATCTCTTATCGCATATGAGAAAGATCTCTGCACAATTAAGTGTGTACGAGGCTCTCTTGATGTCGAAGGACCTCCGAGAAACGTTGATTCAAGCTCTTAAAGATCCAAAGGGGTATGGAGCTTATTTTTGGACCATGGTGAAGTTTTACAAGCTCAAGATTTCCTGATGATCGCTTTCTCAGAAGATCTTATGCTCGAGACAAAGGAACACAATCGCCCATTATATGTAACTGCAGAAAGTAATGGAATTATAATAAATTGAATTTTGATTGACCCAGGTTCATCAATAAACCTTATGAGTCTACGAGCACTTAGGTGGTTGTCCCTTGACATTCAGCATCTTGGACAAGATAAATTGATGGTCAATGTCTTCAATGAAATGGGGTAGAGGACTCTCAGATCTTTCATTCTACTGCTAAGGTTTGGAGAACTTTATACCCAAGCTAAATTTCATGTGATAGGCTGTCCTTGGCTCCATGAATATAGTATGGTTTTATCCACATCATATATGAAGTACATAAATGAAGAACACAAGATTCTTGGCACTATTCAGTCATTTGCAATTCATGAGGCAAAAATTTGATGCAAAGTATTTTTTTTCAAAAGAAAGTAAGCCTCGACAATCTACTCGACTTCAAAACTATGAAACAACCAAAGAAGAGAAGGAGCGAAAAGGAAGAAAGAATGTTGCATTAAATGTCTCAAGAATTTATGACACATCACTAAAGCTGAAGAGACATGTTTATCATTTGGGCAGTGATACAGAGGGAGAAGAAGATATTTCAGTTGAACTCAAGGAAAAATGTGATCCTTCAACAAAAGCAAATAAGATAAATAACATTGATTCTAATTATGATTTCGAGTCCATCTATGTAAGTGAAGTTCAATGTGTCTCTTCTAGAAGGGCTACTAACCTATTAGTATCAAATGATTCATTCATTAGTTATTTCAGTCACATCATGTTCACAACATTAGGAACTAAAATCTTTTATATCCACTACACGAGCAACAGATTGGGAACTTCATTCTATAAATCAGAAATATCAACTATGATTAATGACTTATTTAGTACTCAAAGTAAGAGATGGTACCAGAATGCAGATACTATCCTCCAAAATTGAGGATAATGCCCAAATTTAGAATCGGCGTTGGGCGATAGATGTGAGCTCTCTTCTTTGATAACTTATGGAGTTTGAAGAGTTCACAGACCTTTAAAAGGAGCGTTTATTATACCACTAAAGGTCTCGGATACATCCAACAAAGGTATCATCAAAAGAAAAATTGCTATACAATAATCGAAAGTGAAGTTGAAATTGAAACTGAAAATGAAGATTTTTATGAAGTCGTTCTCAAAATCGATGGGGAAGTAGAAGCCAAACCGACACCTGAAGAACTTGAAGATGGTGGACAGATGTCTACCATGGACGAGTTGAAAGAAATTAATTTGGGAATTGAAGAAGAGCCGTCAACCGTTGGTGCCTTACACAATAAGTTTGAAGAAATAAAACATTGCTTTGTGAATTCAAGGGCGCTTTGCTTGGATATATTGAGATGTGGTTTATCCTCTGATGTGGCAGTTCACAAGCTAGCTATCAATTTTGATTCAATACCAGTCAAACAAGCTCCTAGAAGAATGAGACTGGATGTTGAAGAACAAGTGGTTGTGGAAACAAAAAAGCTAATTAAGCGGTTTCATTGCGAGAAGTATGCTTGGATAACATTATTCGTAAGAAGAAAATGATTAGATTGAAGTCACGCGACTTTGAATTTAAATAAGGCATGTCCAAAAGATGATTTCTCGCTCTCTATGTTAGAATTGCTAGTAGATAACACCTTCAACTATGACATGTTCTTCTTTATAGACGGATCATCGGGGTATAATCAGATCAAGATGGCTCCTGAAGATGAGAAACACACATCATTCAAAACACCAATTGGTATTTATTATTACACAGTCATGCCATTCGGATTAAAGAATGTTGGAGCTACATATTAGAGGGCCATGACATGCATCTTCAACGAGTTAATTCATCAGAAAGTAGAATGCTACGTTGATGACCTTGCCGTTAAAAGCATTGATCGAAAAAATCACAGGATTGTCTTTGAAAGGATCTGAAAGTACGATCTCAAAATGAATCTTCTTAAGTGTGCTTTTGGGGTTTCCTCAGGAAAATTTCTTGGATATGTTGTAAGACAGAGGAATTGAGATTGACTCCAACAAAATCAAGGCGATCGTGGAGATGCCTCCACCGCAAAACCTTCATCAGCTTCGCTCTTTACAAGGATAACTCACATTCATTTAGCATTTTATTTCAAACATGTCAGAAAGATGCCAACCTTTTACGAAGCTAATGAAAAAGAACGCTCCATTCAAATGGGACAAGGAATGCCAAGAAGTATTTGAGAGAATTAAAAAGTATCTATTCAATCCGTCAATTCTAGGACCTCCTATCCCAAGGAAATCTCTTATCTTATACCTGATTCTTAGAGGAGCCCCTCGATTGTGCAACACAATGAAGAAAATGAAGAAAGCATTATACTATATTAATGAAGATTAGGATCAAGAATGCTACTCTCCATAAACATTTAACAGATATTAGCATTTGAAGTTTCGCCATTACATGCTTTTTCATAAAATTACACTAATCTCAAAGGTCGATCCACTGAAGGTCTTGATGACTGATGGAGGTGGGCGTTCTTTCTTTTGATGAGATTGAGAGAACGTGGGTATTGGAGGTGAAGGAAGAAGATATGTTGGATAACTTGCTACTAATGATTACCAAGGTTTGACCACCAAGCTCTCAAACCACAAGAATAACTCAAAATTTATAATTGCCAAAAGATCTCCTTCATTCTAATAAGAGGGGCTATTTATAGCCATTACAAGCATCTTTCAAAAGAAAAGAATTCAAAACATGGAGGGAAAGGTGGGTGGCCACATTAATGTGAAGCATTAAATTGCCTTATTATTTTATGCCATCCACCCATTTCACATGCTATTATTTTATGTGGATTCAACCACCTCACATGTCATGCTTTGAATTTTTAAATGCAAAATTTCAAACATGGAGTTTCTAGAAGCAAATTAAAAATTACATAAATAAAAAATGATGAAATCATAAAATGGGCCTTAGCTAATGGGCTAAGTCTTCTTCTTTCTTGAATTTTCTTGGGCTTTTGAGATCTTGTAAATGGGCCTTGAGCTCTAATTTGTTGATCCTCATTATGTTCTACATCAACTAGCTCAAGTGAACTACTCAGTAGAGTTGAAATCTAAGAAGTCTTCTACTAATTGTGGGGCTAAAGTCTCCAAATCACTTCAACCATGTGTCTTCACGGTGGCTTATTCTTCCAACGAACTAGAAAATGATGTTCAAAAATGGATTAATGGGCACTTCCTGGTGATAATATAGTCAACTTCAAAGGAAGAGGGCTTCACAAATGCGTGCTATATCTCCTAAAGAGTTAGGAACAAGTGGAGGTTTTCTAATTCCTTCATATGATAGAATATCTTCAATATTAATAACGGATGAATAAACATATTAGCGAGGCAAATCAAGGTGATAAGCATTAGTTCCAATTTTCTTGAGAATTTTAAATGGACCACAAGCTCGTGCATGTAATTTCTTATATTTAGCTTTGATAACGCTTCGGTAATGCGAATCAATACATAATCACCTTCTTTATATTTTTTTTTGAATGATTATGATTTGCCTTAGAAGCATAATTATCATTACTTATAGTAATTTGCTTTCTTATATCTTCATGGAGGTTTTGAAAATCTTTAGCAAATGAGAATGCATCAAAATACATGAGATGGTAGGTTTGCATCTATTATTGGTCGTGGGTTTTGACCATAGACTATTTCAAATGGTGATTTTTTTGTAGTTCTAGATATAGTACTATTATAGGCAAATTCAGAGGTTGGTAAATGTAAATCCTAATTTCCTAAACTTTTACCTACCAAACATCTAAGCAAATTTCCTAAGGTACGATTAACTACTTCAGTTTGTCCATCAGTTTGTGGGTGAAAGGCAGAAGAGAATTTTAATTTGGTACCTAATAATTTTCATAATATTTTCCAAAAATATGAGACAAACTTAACATCTCTGTCAGAAACAATGGTTAAAGGGAGACCATGGAGTTCTATTTCCTTAAAAAATAATTTGGCTATATAAGAAGCATCATTTATTTTGAACAAGGTAAGAAATGAGCCATTTTGAGAACCTATCCACTACAAATACTATCATGTCCTCACGTCTGGTAATCATAGAATAAAATTCATTGATAGGTCTTCCCAAGGCCTATAAGGAACAGTAAGGCGATTGTATTGTCCGACCTTTGTTTGATAGTTTTAGCCTTTACAAATTACACATTGAGCCACTAATTTTGAACATCTCATTTTAATGAAGGCCAATAAAATTAATTTTCTAATAAACATATGGTCTTATCCTTTCCAAAATGACCACTATCATGTAGCTCAGTGATAAGGAATTCTCTAAGAGAAGATAGAGGAATACATAATTGTTTTCCTTTATATAAATATCCATTTATTATCAAAAATGTCCCTTGTAAAGTTATTGGTTTATCTAGGTGTTCAAGATAAATTAGGTGAAAGTCAGGGCACACAATATAATCATCTTTAATTCTATCAAATCGATTCTCAATTCTAAAGAGGAAATCATTAGGTTTACCTAGATAAAGCATCAGTAAGTTTATTCTCAATTCCAAGCTTATGCTTTAGAACAAAAGAGTAGTCTTGTAAAAATTCAACCCATTTTGCATGCCTATGACTTAATTTTGAGTATTAATGAATTTTAAGGCATGGTGATCAATTAAGTATAAATTCTTTATGTAAGATATAATTATCAATGCCTTAAGATTGAATTATAGATAAAACTCTCTATCATAAGTGGAATATCGTTATTTAGCTTCATTTAACTTTTCACTAAAGAATATATGGGATGATTCTCTTGACTTAAAATTTCATCTATCCCAATTCCTAAAGCATCACATGTCACTTCAAAGGCTTTTAGAAGCCGGATTGGTGTAGTGATAAGAACTTTAATTTGCTCTAAGGCTTTTGTGCATTAAAAGTCCAACAAAATTTATCTAATTTTAGTATATCAGTTATTGGAGCAACAATGGTACTAAAATTCTTAATAAATCTCGATAAAAGTGGTTAAACCATGAAGCTTCTAACTTCAAAACTTTTAGGTGGTAATCTAAGATTACTTTCACTTTAGAAGGATCAGGTTTAAGCTTAGTAGTGGATATAATAAAGCCTAAAAAGTTTACCTCAGCTTGCAAAAAGAAACACTTTTTTAAATTAATGTATAATTTCTCTTGTCTAAGTAGTTCAAATATTTTTTGTAGGTGTTGTAGATGTTCATTTTCACTTTGACTAAAAATCAGAATATCATCAAAATACACCACCAAAAATTTACCTATATATGGTTTAAGAACATTATTCATTAATCTCATAAATGTGCTAGGAGCATTTGAAAGTCCAAAGGGCATGACAAGCCATTCATAAAGTCTTAAAAGCCGTCTTCCACTCATCTCCGATCTAATCAATTTGGTGATATCCACTTTTAGATCAATCTTTGAAAAAAAATTTGCTCTGAGATTAAATCTAACATATCATCTAATGGAAATAGAAACATATATTTGATAGTAATTTTATTTATTGCTCATTGTCAACACACATATGTTTCATCTTTTTTTAGAGTTAATAATCGGGCTGCTAAGACTCTCTTGAATAAAACCCTTTCTTAATAATTCCTCAACTTGTCTTTTAATCTCAACATGCTCGGTAGGGTTCATCCTATAATGTGGAAGATTAGGAAGTTGAGAACCGGGTAAGAACTCAATAGCATGTTGAATGTCTCTTAGATTCTCATTAGGTGCAATATCATTAAAATCAAAAAGAAGAGAAGAGACCATAGCAGGTATGTGAGTCTCATTGAGTCATGACTTCTTTTACATGTAATATGTGAAGAAGAAATGGATCAAAATTCTTTTCAGAAGTGTCAAAACCTATTATTTCTATCTTTGGGGTCATAGGAGAAAAGAGTAGGTGTTTTAAAAAGGATCGAAATGATAGTGTTAGGCTAATAGTAGGATTTTCTATGATAATTAATTGAAGTTTGGCATTATTCTTCAATAGAGGCTTAGGTTGCAAGTCATAAGTTGTTTTGTGTGGTGTTATGGAGGGTATTTTTTCTATTGGATTTATTGGTAGGAGTTTAATAGTCTTATTATTATGTTTAAAAATATAAGTATTTTTATTACCATAGTGAATAACATTCATATCATATAGCCAAGGTCGTCTAAGAGAATATGAGCAATGTCCATAGGAGAACATCACACCAAATTTGATCCTCATAGCTTCCTATTTTAATAGGAACTAAACCGATTGGTGATGGGAAGAGATGTATGATTTACCCAACTAATATGAAATGGTTCGGTGAGGTTGATTTTAGGTTGACTCGAGTTAAGGTATGTTTTGAAATGACATTGATAGCACTCCCTCCATCTATAACTAACCTACATCTCTTTTCATTACATAAAACATACATGCTAAAATGTTCTTTCTCCTCCAATCTTACTTCATTTTTATTACCGACATCTCATCACATTAACATGAGAGTCATCAGTTAATTCCAATTCTTCATCAAATAATGGGGTGTCATCATAAACTTCTTCTAGATTATCATCTATTGGATTTTCAACTTCTTCTAAAAATAAGATTTGAGCTTTACATTGATTTTGCATATGACTTTTTTATGACATTTAAAACATATTACTTCTCTAATGTTCTTAGAGCTTCCTTCAATTAAAGTTTTAGGCAAAGGGGAAGGACCATTTGGATGGGCTGGTCTAACAGTAGATTTATGGGATGAAATGGAAGGTACTTGACTTTTAATTTTAGAGAGAGAGGTGGATTTCTTTGTTGTTCAACCAATAATGCATAATGAAATGCTTCCTCTAAAGATTGTGGGCCAAATAATTCAACTTCATTTTACTAAGTCCAATAATAAATTTATTGGCTAATTGCCAATCATTATTCAATCAGTTCTAGAAACTAGATCTTCAAAGTGTTCAAGTATTGTTACAAGATAATTACCTTGTCTCAAAGTTAATAATTGACTATGTAGCTTCTTATTATGATGCCTAGGACAGTACTTTGCTCTTAACATTTCTTTCATTTATATTCAAGTGAGGTTTGTCCTTCCTAATCTTTGTTCTTTAGCTAAAGTATTTGTCCAATAAATTTTAGCATGCCCTATCAATTTCATTTTAGCAAAAGTAACCCTTTGGTAATCATCCATTTTATACCAATCAAAAAAGTCATCCATTTGAACTAACCAATCGAGATTTATTTGGATCATGTATACCATCATAAGTTGGGGCTTCTACTTTAACTCTTGAGATGGATCATTAGAGTCTTCTATAGTCTTAAAATAATTTTCTCCCCTTCCACCATTTCTAGCAATTGATTGTCTTCTAAGTGATTGATTTTCTCTATGGTTTGGATATGAATCTTCTTCATATCCCTATTGGCGCAGTCGTAGGTATTAGAGGAGGAGTTGGTACTCTATTATTTTGTAGATGCACTAAAGAGTTTGCATTTGTTGTTGTTTAAGTTCTTGCATTTGATTCTTACTTTCTTCTAATATTTGTTGAGTTTTAATTCATTATCTTGGATCCTAAGATCTAAGGCATCAACTAATCTAGTCAAATTTTCAACTTAATCTTGAGAGATAGATTTTGGTGCCATGAGATTTTTTTTAAGGAAGAAAAAAAGATATATGAAAAAGGGACCAATGAAAAAAAATGAATAATAAATAAGTATAATAAAATTGGGCAATCAAAGCAATTTTTTTAAGCTAAGAGAACTTCCGGTGAGGAGGGTACAAGACCACTTAAATCCCAAACTCCTTGACTTTAGGTCTTTTGACAAAGTTCTATTTAGCTTCCAAAATCACCAAGCTTAACACACTTATATTATTATGCATACATATTATATATATATATATTAATGCAATGAAATAAAAATGCTCAAATTTATCAAGCCTCTTTTTTCTTTTTATGAAAGCAAGTTATCATAAGTTAATCAAAGAAATTTCTAAAATTAACCATAAACAATAACAAAGATAATAAAGCAAGTAATTATATTTTGATTTGCACTAATGGCTAGGTTGCTTTTGGTGATGAACTACCTCACCAAGGTACTCTCTTAATTTTTTTTCTCTTTTTTTTTTGGAGGGGATGCACGTTCACAATTGGAAAATGGCTAAAATATATAATGGAGCTTACTAATTGAAATTTTATGCTATCACAATAAACTTGCAAGCAATATATATATATATATATATATCTTTCCAAGCTACTAATATGCTTTTAAACTATCACATAAAAGAAAACTAATTAACCTCACAAGTCCAAGAAAAACTCACAAGTTTGAAGATAAGTCCAACACTTGAGTTGCTCCCTTTGTTGAAGCAAACTTTTGACCAAATTTGCTCCTTCAGCTTCTCACATACCAAATTTGATGGAGGTGGGCATTCTTTCTTTTGATGAGATTGAGAGAATGTGGGTATTGAGGTGAAGGAAGAAGATGTTGGATAACTAGCGCTCCCACCAAGGATTGCCAAGATTTGGCCACCAAGCTCTCAAACCACAAGAATAACTCAAAAATTTATAATTGCCAAAAGATCTCCTTCATTCTAATAAGAGGGGTTATTTATAGCCATTACAAGCATCTTTCAAAAGAAAAGAATTCAAAACATGGAGGGAAAGGTGGGTGACCATATTAATATGAAGCATTAAATTGCCTCATTATTTTATGCCATCCACCCATTTCACATGCTATTATTTTATGTGGATTCAACCACCTCACATGTCATGCTTTGAATTTTTAAATGCAAAATTTCAAACATGGAGTTTCTAGAAGCAAATTAAAAGTTACATAAATAAAAAAAGATGAAATCATAAAATGGGCCTTAGCAGGCTAATGGGCTAAGTCTTATTCTTTCTTGAATTTTCTTGGGCTTTAGCTTGAGATCTTGTAAATGGGCCTTGAGCTCTAATTTGTTGATCCTCATAATGTTCTACATCAATGATGAGACTAACATTGACAGGTCGTTTAGCTTGATGGGCAGTACTCTTATTACAATTCGATATTATGTACATACCCCAGAAAATAGTGAAGGGACAGATATTGGCAGACTTCTTTGATGTGCATCCTATCCCAGCTGACTCATCACTTAATGATGACTTGCCTAATGAGCAGATTTTATTTATTAATGAAAGAGAAAACCTGCAAATCTGGGAGATGTAATTTGATGGAGTGTCATCAATCAAGCCAACACAACCTCTGAACTTACCCAAGGCGCGAGCTGGTATTGGCCTTGTATTCATAACACCTAAAGGAGGCATCATAAGACATTCATATGGCTTGACTGAACCTCGAACCAATAATGAAGCCGAGTAGGAGATTTTGATAACTGGTCTTAAAGAAGCTATTGCCATAGGTATCCAAAATTTATAAATTTTTGGAAACTCTCAACTAATCATCAATCAAGTTTTGGGAATCTATAAGATCACCAAGCTTGAGTTAGCTTATTATCATAAGCGAGTTATGGAGCTAATGACACAAATTTCAAAAGTTATATTTACTCGAGTCTCTTGACCCAAAAATAGTAAAGCAGAATGCTTAACTAAACTAGCTAAAGAGATGACAAGCATGAACAACAAGCATGTGTTGATATAAGTTTTCACCCATCGAGTTCTATAGCCAGTGAATCCATTTTCCCTGCTATAAGAGGGATCATCAAGTGTAAACCAACATGATGCAATTTTAATTGATTATTACACTCCGTCAAAAATATTTAAAACTAAACAACAGAAGCATGCTCAAAAGGGATGCAAATCCGAAGAATTTTTAGAAGTACAACAAGAAGCCTTCATAGTAGAAGAACCAGATGATTGGAGAAAATCCTTCAACTATTTTAAAAAGGCAAATTCTCAAGCAATAAATTGTTGACCTCACAAATGGAAAAGAGAATACTATGATATGCTTATGTCAATGATACTTTATATCATAGGTCTTTTGAGCAGTGTACGATGTTTGGAAATGAGAAAGCTAGTAAAGTGATATCATTCATGAAGAACATGGTGCACACAATTAGGTCCTAAGATGATAAAAATCAAGAGGATGAGTTATTATTGGTCATTAATGGTGAAAGATTGTATCGACTATGCAAAAAGGTGTTATGAATGTCAAGTCCATGGCAATATCATTCATCAACCTCCGAATTCACTGCATCCAATGGTCGCATCTCAGCCATTTGAGTGTTGGGGAACATATATAATCGGTCCTATTGATCTACCATCGTCAGCAGGTCATCGCTTTATCTTAGCAGCAACTGATTATTTTTCCAAGTGGGCCGAAGTAGATCCATTTAAAGAAGTTACTGCTGATCGAGTCATCGATTCTTCATTCATAATGTTGTATATAGATTCGGTATACTATGACGAGTCATTTCAGACAATGTCCCAGCATTCAAGAGCACAAAGATCTATAAATTCGCTGATCGATGCAAAATCAGTTGATGATATTCATCAATTAATAATCCAAGAGCCAATAGTTTGGCAGAAGATTTTAATAAACCACTGAAAAGATCCTCACGAGGAACAAAAGAGAGTGGCATATCAAAATGTTTGAGGTGCTATGGGCATTTCGAACTACTTATAAGACGCCAACTAAAGCTACTCCTTACGCTTTAACTTTTGGAGTCAGTTTTTACTAGAATCGATATCATCATCGAGTAGCTATCATATAATCTCATTCAAGAAGAGAATGTTTGTTCACGGATGGAAGAGCTTGACACTTGATAAACTTCAAGACCCAACAACAATAACAAGCCTACAAAGATCTTCGTCTCCGTTGTGTCTATTATGTGTTAAATTCTCATTTAATTCAAGTATAAGGTCATTTTTTGTACATCTTAAGTCTTTTAGGTTTACCTCTACCTTTCTTAACATAAGTCAAATCTAATGCATCTACTCTCCTAAAGTCATGGACGTAGAGCACTTTATGTGGCCAAACCATCTAAGGACTCTCTTTAATCTCATATTGAGCTACTCCAACTTTTTCAACATACTCATTTTGCATTTTATCTCTAAGAGTAAAACCACTCATCCACTGAGCATCCACATCTGTAACACTTAGTCTTATGCTTCTCTTTTATTGGCCAACATTATGCACCATAAGTCATTGCAGGTCTTACCACCATCTTATAAAATCTTCCCTTAAGTTTAACTATAACTTTTCTATCACACGATAGGCCAGATGCATTCCTCCACTTCAACCATTCAACTTGAATTCTACTAATAACATCTCCATCTATTTCACCATCATTTTGAACAATGAGCCTAAATATCTCAATCACTCACTCTTATTAATGACTTGTTCACTAATGTCACAACACTAGAACTTCTACAAACTAAAATTACTCTCCATATATTAGGTTTAGATTTACTTAAATAAAAACTTTTAGACTCTAAAGTTGACCGCCATAATTTAAGTTTCTCTTAGACAAAGCTTAGAAATCTATCGAGTAAGAATGTCTTAAGCATTCGATGGAACAGTGCGTTTCCGAGCTTTCTAAATAGGAGAGCTAGTCTTAGTGCTGAGAAGACCGATAATCCATCACAAAAGAATCGGTGGTAAATTTAAAGCTAATTGGGAAGACCCTTACATCATAGAGAAGGTATACGAAAGAGGAGCCTACCAACTTATTGATTCGAGTGGTCGACGACCTATGCCACCCATCAATGGTCATTATCTCAAGAAGTGTCATGTCTGAGTGCATATGATTGCATGATTAGATAAACATTATATTCATGACTCATCATATCATATATATATATATATATATATATATATATATATATATATATATATATATATATATATATATATATATATATATATATATATATATATATATATATATATATATATATATATATATATATATATATATATATATATATATATATATATATATATATCTCAAAAATTCTATTTTCTATATTTTAATATGTATGAAATTTATGACAATAATAAGTCTCATCTAATCTTAGCTCAAAAATCCCCCTACCAGACATGGGGTATTTTTTAAATTTTATATTAGAAAAACATTCATGTCTATTTTGGGTTGACATCACGTCTTGTGCTGAGATCCCCAAATAACATTTAAAATTATGTTTGTTTAAGTTGCGGGTGACTATGCGAATAATAGGCAAGATTACATCTACTCAGGATATGTAGAGGACAACTTCAAAGGCTAGAGGTTCACCTCCCGAACTCATCAGAATCTCAAAGATCAAGAGAAAAAACTTCCAAGTTCTGGCGGACTCACTAAGCCCAAATGTGGCCAAGTCGACGACAAATCGTAAAAGAAAGACCGCAATGAAAGAGCCCCTCTCTTGTTTGTCTAATGACTACGGTTGTCTATCCTTCAAAGCTAACCCAACTCAACGAATTTAAGTGATCAGTTAAGAATCTTTCTAGTGACTTGATGAATAATCAAGATTACATCTTATGAGGACAACTTCAAGAATAGAGGTTTGCTTCCAAACTCATGAATCTCAAAGATCAAGAGAACTTCCAAGAGGACTCACTCAAATGTGGTGAAGCACAACAAATAGCAATGAAAAGCTCTTGTTTATCTAATGACTATATCTATCCTTCAAACAACTCTGAATTTAAGTGATCCCGAAGAATCTTTCTAATTGATCTGAAGAATCTTTCCAATTGATCGACGAATCAAGAGAGGCTCTGAGGAGAAGTTTGACCAACCACAATGCACAAACCTACATCTATAAGTGAACAAGCAGAGTTATCTAGAATTTTGTCAAAAGCTCATAGCTGAACTAAGAGAATTTTATAGTAAACCAGTTCATTAATATACCAAGTGTTGGACTGACAACTTCTTGCCATAGACCTAACACTCGTCTTGAAGACTAGGTCACCGGCTCGCATCCTTCAACAAGTCCGTCAAAAGCAATAAACAAAGGATCGAAGGTATGCACATCCTCCTGACAAGTTAATTTGGACAAGGCTGGTTAATCCTTCAACAAGTCCTCTAAAAGCAATAAGCAAGGGATCGAAGGTATACACATCCTCATGACAAGTCAATTGATCAGTTAATCCTTCAACAAGTCTGCCAAAAGCAACAAGTAAAGGACTGAAGGTATGCACATTTTTCTGACAAGTTAAGTTAGACAAATAAGATCAATCCTTCATCAAGTCTGTCAAGCTTGAAGCTAGGGCAGAAGAAACCTAAATCACAAAATAAATAAGATTCATTTCTTCATCAAGCCTACCAAACATGAAGCCAAGGCCGAAGGAATATCAAATTTGCAAACCACTGAAATGAGATCTTCGCTAAGTCCGTTGAAGTAAATAGTAGAGGGCAGAAGATACTTCCACTTTCCTGACAAGTCAACTTGGATAAATCAGGTCAATTCTTCATCAAGTCCATTAAGCACAAACTTAGGACAGAAAAAACCCAAAAATTCAAAAAAAAAAAGTACAAAATTCTTCTTTCACCAAGCCAACTAAGCACGAAGCTAAGGCAAAAGGAGGATTAAAGATACAAACCACTAAGATGAGACCTTCGACAAGCCCATCAAAGCATTAAGCATATGGCTGAAGGTATCTCTCTCCCTACCTGATGAGTCAATAAAGCAAATCAGGTCAAATCATATATGGCCAACTAGTGTATAACAAACATATTCATAATATTTGTTGGGGCATTGTTGACCCATAAGTAATTTTCATATGCTTATATAAGATATGTTGAAATCAACAAGAATTAGATGCAGCGTTATGAAAATGAGAGTTGGAAGCGTATGGATCGTGACCGAAATTTATCGAGATATCCCGTGAAATCAATTACACCAATGCGTTGAATATCAAAATCAATTAAAATTGATATTCCACATCGATCAATTATTTCCTAATGAAGAAAAATAAATAGAATAGATAATTTCACGCATATTAAAGTCGAGCGGCCTCGACGCTATCCAAATGAGCTCCTTTCATGGCGGTTGCATCGTTGTCACGAACTCTTGAACAAGGCCTTTTTCGATTAGGTCAAGTGGGGGCAAATAGCAAAATGGAATGCAACAAGAATTAAGCTCAAATTTGCCATGATTGACTTCGACATTGCTCAAGTAAATCTCCGATTGTGAAACAGACTACGTTGTTGAACTCAAAACATCAAATTTGCCTAGAAACGACATCATATTGCATGAGATTAATTTTGATGAATTTTTCACATAGATATGGCCATGAAAATAACTAAATTCATATATTTATTTTAATATTGATCAAATCTTATTTCTTATATCTGAATTATTTCAGAATTAATTCAAAAAAAATATGGGTATAAATTATTTCCAAAACAGATCCAATTTCATTCAAATTTTCTTGAAAATCCGCCTAATCTTATATGAAAATCCATTAATCAGGTAACTAAGGCCATTAATGAGGATTATTCTCCAACGGATTCAAGCAGCGATAGTTCTAGTCCATCTCCCTCTTTCACTCCGCTCTCTCTCTCTCTCTTGCTCGCTCTCTCTTTCTCTTGCCCGATTCATTTGATTGAGGCAACCTTATCCATGTTTATCTTTCATGACTCTTGCTCCGTCTCCCAGCATCCTCTTCCTTTCCAGCAGATCTCATATCGATCATAATCCCTTTAAAAGCCATGGACAATACACAAATAGAGACGAGCATAATTCAGTCATCGAGAATCCTCCTTCTAGCCGCATAGGTGATTCTTGATTCCTTTCTCTCTCTCTCTCTCTCTCTGGTCAACTTTGTCTATCTCCCCCGTCCATATCTCTCTCTCTCTCTCTACCTCTCTCTAGGCGGGAATCCATCTGATTCTTTGATTGTTCCTCAACTCACTAAGCCAAGTCTTCTAGTTCCAACCAAGCCATCTGAAACCCCATTCAACTCCCTCACCCTCCTTGCATCAAGTCGTCCAAGGCCCACGTACATCCAAGGTAAATCTCTCATCGTCCCATAGTAGCGAATGGCTTTTTTCCTCCTCGTTTGTTCCATGAAGTGAGGCCTTCCCTCTCTCTCTCTCTCTCTCTCTCTGTGTCATGTGTGTTTGCCCCTTTCCATCCTGTAGCTCTGTCTTCCCGTTTCATCCGGCATGAGCGACTATCGATGTTGCCTTCATCCAAATAGTCATCCCACCTCTTATTCATCGGTCTTCCGTAATTCACATCCTTTGTAGAGGCAACTCTATCATCAGGTAGGTTCCTCTCGGTTCCAGCATCTCCTTTCTAAACTAGGTTCCTATCAGTTTCGGCTATAGTGACTCTCCCTTCATCCTGTTACCATACCTAGCCCCATCTCCAATACAACCTCGTAAATAAGAAAGCAACTCTGCTATCAGGCAGGTTCTTCTTGGCGTGCCCTCCATCTCCTTCCCTAAACTCTCTCTGCTACCCCTCACTTCACTGCACTCATAAGCTATATGCCTCCTAATTCAATTTCTTGATAGTGTTGTCACTTTATTTTCCCCTTTAAAACTCATAACAAAAGAAATTACATTCTCTTCTCTATCAATATCTCTCGAGAAATCAAAGAACTTGCTTAAAGTTATTGCTACCTTGAAATTGTTGCTATTTGCAAGAGTATAAAAAAATGGATGAGGTTTGAATGTGTAGAAATTGTGTATATATTTATTTTTTTGCAGGTGATTGAAGACCCTGTTATGCTCATCGTATGCGGGATTATTCAAAATACTAACCGCCACGCTTCATCAAGCATGATGATAGCCAAAATAAGCCAATGTAGCCCCTATGTGTGGATGCCGAATATTGTAAATGTCAGTCAAATTTTATCCAAAATTGCATCTTGCAAACAAAATTCTAAATAAATAGCGTTGCCTAAACTCGCTAAAATAAAATTGATGTCGAATTGAATTTTGAATTATAAATGAGATTGAATTTGAAATGAATTTAAAGATTATATTTCAAATAAAAAAAAGATGGATTGAACTCAAACAGATTTATGAACTTGAAGTGAATTGAATATTTTCGCGATAAATATAAATTTAGTACTTCAATATCTCATTTCAATTGATTTAGAAGATGATCTGACTGAATATCCAATTAGAGCATAGAAGATCTTCTTGGAATTATAATATAGTTTTCAAATCATAATTCACTCCAAATGAATTGGAGAAAATCAAAGAATTTATTAGAGAATTTTAACGAGATTGAATGATTGTTAATAAGCATAATCAATGAATTCTTGGAAAATATTTGAAGTATATTATTCGTCTTATTAAACATTTGAATGAGATCAAGGAGAAATTGAGTAAAGTTTGTGATGAGTTTGAGAATCGTCAATAAATATAAATAAGAGTTTATTGAATATTCAAAGACTAATCAACTTTGAATAAAAATAATAATTAAATGTTATTCCAAGGGATCTAATAGGCTATTAGAATAATTTAAAACGCCTTCAACGCCACCGAATTTGCAAAACAAATTTAGAAGCAAACAAAAGCATGCTAATTAGTTCTAAATAAACCTCACATGCTTCATAAGACGTATACTAAATTCAACTTGGATATTCTTAAAATTCATAGAAATATCCAGATGAATTTAATTTGATATGCATGCATCATAAGATAAACTTTTAATAGAATTCAAGTGTTTCAAAATTCATATCAATTCGTTGACGTCAAAGTATATGTGAGTGCTTTAGAAAAAATAAGTTCTTTGAAAATCTATGTAAGCACTTGAATTGAGTCACCCGCATGGGCCACGACACTTATACCAAGCACCTAAACTTTGTGTTTAAGGATGCTGCGCGGGTTTTAAGAAAAGAGGAAGAATGATGAAATCGATTCAATTCTTTATGATTATATGTATGCAAGCTAATGAATGTCTCCATATGTTAATTCAAATCAATGAAAGATATAAATATTCAACTCCATAGAATATGATCATAGTATTCCTGCGGAAATAGTGTTCTACTAACTGCTCAACTTCTAAATGAACTTAAATTACAGTAGATCATAAGACCCAATCCTCTATATTTGCAATGGAGTTGACAATGTCTGCTATGATATCAATTTTTTAAAGAATTTAAGTTATACATAAGTCATAGACCCGATCCTCTACTAGCAAATAAGTAGAGTTAATAAGGTCTACCCCAATAATAGCTGAGTTGATTAAAGATATCAACTTGAGAGGTAACTATTATCAAAATATTTACGATATTATATTCAATATTCTCAAATTCAAAATACTCAAAATATAAATCTAGATCTGATTCTCTATTATTAAATTAATAGAGTTGATAGGATCTGAAACAATAAGTTAAATGGCTTATATACTCCGATGATGGCTGCATTGATTGAAAAATCTCAACCGGAGGGGATATTATCATCAAAAGATACTTGAGCTCTAAACTAATTCATCATAAAACTAAATTTCAACTAAGTAAATGTATAAATTAAATGAAATTTATTATTTAAATGTGTAAAACAAATAATTCATCTACTCATCCATCATCGTTTGTTGGGGATGACAGAAAAACTCTAAACTCACAAAGGAGCTAATGTCAAGTCAAATAAATCACTATATTCAAACTCAAATAATCTCATGCTAAGTGACGCGGGCCCGTGTCCTCCGCCATTTGGTTAAGAGTCCACATATAATGCTATGAAGAGTCGACGGTTTTCACCAAATGACATCATTATATTACCACATGTAGCGTATGTTTCTAATGGCTAAGCCCTTTGAGTTATGAATCATAGGATATATTTGATAGGCACAAAACATTTTTGTCAGCTAAGGTAGACTTAAGATTGTCTCCTTGGACAAACACCACCCCAGATCTACAAGGATTATTTGGACAATGCAACCCATGGCTACTGATAATGATCCTTCTCGGGTCGACTACCTCCTCCGACTTAGACTAGGGACCACGCATGATACCACGAGATCTTGATCGAACATCATCATTCCACCAACCATATGTTTTAAGTTAAATTATGGTGAATTTCTTAAATTCTAAATTAATAATTTTATATTGCATATGCTACTATATGCCGCATATTTAACGATCTAATGACTAAATTTTAATCAAAAGTTCCTCTCAAGATTGAGAATTAACTATGTGCTGCCTATAGAAACCGAACTGTCTCAAAGTCTCTGAGGACTATCTTCAGTGTTATCACTATTTTCCCACATGCCTCAAAGTTTCACTAAATATTTTAAAACACATTTAAAGTTCAAGATCATTGTGGTGGCTAATCTCTTTAGTCTTCATTTGTTCTCCCAACCAACACCAAGAATAATATGGGTCATCAAAGGCTTTGGGCTATGAGATTATAAATATAAGTGGGTGAATAATACCATGGTAGTTGAATGAATTTAAAGAAGAGCAATGATGGAATATTAATTATCAAAATTGGTTAGTTCACAGAGCCTTAGCCAAGTTTGAGTGAGGTTTGATTCATATGATATCCTCTAGTTGGTAATCGAATGAGTCCATACATCTTGTGTTATGGCTTGAGCTTACAAAGTCATGATCCATGGTACGCCAATGTTCTTAATGGCTCTCAAAGGATGTTGCGAGACAATGTTAATGAGTTGAGGGGTTGGCTTGGCCCAATTGGGAACCATGCATCTAATTATGGGGTTTTGGAAAATTTTATTTAGCCAAAGGCCCTGGCTAGCCAATTGTGTTGGATTTGTCACCTTGAGTTAGGTTGTAGGAAGGCTAATGGTTCATTCAATTAAGCTTTAGATTGAATCAATTTTAATCTTGAGTTAGATCAAGTCTAGTCATATGGATCTTGGTTTTGTCTCGAGGAGGGTCCGATTAAACTAGTAAATGTAATATGATATGAAATAGGCTAGATAAGAGGGTCCATAGGAGTCAAAGGTGTGGTGACAAGCTAACCTTGTGGACTAGGACTATGACTAGGTAGATTTATAATTATCCAATAGATCACTTTGGGTTAGCCTTGAGATTGGTTTGAGCTTGGATCACGTCATGGACCCAAAAGGTTTCATTGAGTTAGACCAAATTTCTTATGTAGGTTAGGCTAGTCAAGTAGAGTTAGTTAAGCCATCTAGGTTTTGTTTAGGATCAAGGTCAAGTTAATTTGTTCATAAGGTCAACCTCTAGTCAAGATTAATTAATGGAATATACTATGATATAGATTTTTGATCTGGCTAAGTCATCTAGATTTTTGTCAAGGTCCCTACTTTGGGTCAACTTTAAGTTCGCCAAGCTTGTTTTAGCTATACAATAAAATTGAGTTTCTATCCAAAAAAATGGTTGAGTTTTAATTTATAGATTTTAAGAGTATCCAAGGTTTTCATTAGTTAACTAAGGTTTAGTGTGTCTAAGTCTAATCCAATACTTACGAGATTGTTTAAGGTTTAATAGATCCAAGTCAAGTCTATGACTTCCAAGGTTCATTAGGTTGTCTATAATCTACTTATATATTTCAAGAAAATTTAGGGTCTTAAGTTGATCTAGTTTAACTAAATTTCAGATTAGCTTAGGGTTGCCTTGATCTAATCTATGGATTCCAAGTAAAGGTTTGTTAGACATAGTGAGCCTATAATTTTCACGCTAGCTAGGATTTCTACGTAGTTTAGCCTATGGAGTTCAAGGTTTAAAGTTTAATTTTATTTTAATCTATAAACATCAAGATTGACTAGAGTTTTAAGAGATTTGGTCCATGTCAACCTATGGATTAAAGTAGAATAGTATTTTTCTAGATATGAACTAAGAAGTTCAAGAAAATTCAAAGTTTATTTGATCCAAATTTAATTTATAGCTTTTAAAACGGATTTGTATTTGAGTAGGGTGTAACCAACCAACTTAGGAGATGGGATCTTAAGACTTTAAGGTTTTATAAACCAACATGAATAAAAAGCCCTCTATATTTAACAAAGTATATTTAAAACATAAAATTTTCAATCTTAAGATGTTAGAAGGAACTTTAATTATAGAATACATCAAATGAGTTCAACACAATCAAGAGGCAATCGAATTTTGTGAACATTAATAATTTTATGTTCGTCCATCATGAAGCTTAATGACATCAGAGATTTATTCTCTTCTTAATGAGGACGTTAAACTATATGAAAAGGTGAATGTATATTATCTATTATTTCAAAATTTATAATATGAGTAATTCTAAGCAATAATCAAAATAGAGAAAGATCCAAGTCTCAGAGATGAGCTAACTCAAAGTTTATAGGCATCTTGCTATGATATGACCGCTATATGAAAAAAGATTTGTCCATGAAGGATGTACAGAGCTTAAAAGAAAGGAGGACTTGATTAGAAGAGATAAATGATGCATTGGTCCTTGATATAGATAGTTCAAAGGAATCCTAAATCTTGAACTCATGTTTGTCATTTCACTCCACTCCACATAAAAGTCATTGGCTAACTATTTTGTAAGATGTTATTATAAGGTTTATTTTTCTAATATAGAACTATTGGATGTTGTGGGAGTTCATGCTATGTATGATGAGATTATGTGGAAGATTTAAAATGTGAATCATGTTTATGGCTTGATGAAGAATTTGATCTCCATTAGGAAATTGGGAGAAGAAAGTTATGCCTCAAGATTCTATAATAATTCATGTGAGGTAACATGGCATGGGAGCCACTGTGAAATTAGGTAATGGAAGGTGCGACATGGGATGAAGTTTTTGTTCAGTGGGAGCCTCTTAAGGATAGGAGACTGTTTCAAGGCATGTGTCATTTCTGGACCAAGCAACATGGAAATAAGGCAAATTTTATGGTAAAAGGGTTCTAACTTATTTGCTTCTAATAGATTGAGGTATTGTAATGCCTCAACTTAACCTATGATTGGTTGAGAGGGAGTGCTACATAGAGATGATTCTCTCATGTTTGTACATCAAAAATTAACCCTCCAAGTGTGAGATCTTAAGATTTGTGGAGTGTCATTTTTCTTAAATATTCCCTTGTCAAATCTCTAAAATTATATATCACAAAATCCTTCAAAAGTTGAATCAATTGTGTTCAAATTGTGTGTATGCGTTGTCACAAAATATTAGCCATACTCTCGCATTTTTACATGAGTATCCATCTTTCCACACGTATTGCATATAAACAAATATGGCACAAAGGTTGTTATATATGATCTCGACTTATTATTTTGTGGCGATGACAAGTGTCGGATTGAGGTGTCTACCGGGCCTACAATGCTCTAATTCTGAGGCCGCAAATGGTGAGATCATAAGATAGTTGGGGTGGAGGCTTAAAGGATCAATGGATGCAAGACTTTGATGATGCTCTTAGAGAAGAGGTCGATTTGGTTGGTTGTTCTCATTTTCAATGAAGCAATGGGTCTATGCTTGACAACGTTTGGCCAATTGTGTCTCTCGATTTTCCAGAGTTCTATTTATGCCTAGGTGTCACAAGCATTCGTGGTTGGAAATGTAATGATTGTAGTTAGTTTGGTCGACCATCTCTTACTAAGGATGACAGTGACATCAGCCTGTGAGGTCTAATGCCAAAACAAGATCTTTGACGAAACAAGACATTGTGCTCGTGTCAAGAAGATAACATTGTATTACCTTAATGAAGCAGAAACAGTATTGCAATATAATAATATTAATTAATTATATTGTATTTGTTTTGTTGTCGCTTGTAATAAATAAAGAAGAAAAATGTGGCCTCTGATGTGGCTTCAGCTGAGGATAATATTCAAAGACAAATGAAGAGAGAGAGAGAGAGAGAGAGTGGGGATATTTAGCATGTATAAATATTGCATCCTATAACTCATCAAGTGGATGAGTGGCTTTACACTTAGAGAGACAATGAGAAACGAATATATACGTGAAAAGGTTGGAGTTGGTCTAGTGGTAGATAAGATTAGAGAGAGATGCCTTAAATTGTTTGATCACATAAAAAGTCAGCTGTCCGATGACCCAATTAGAATAGATGTATTACATTCGACTTATGTTAAGAAAGATATAGGTAAACCTAAAAAGATTTGATTAGGAAGTATAAAAAATGATCTTATTTTATTAGAATTAAATGAGAATATGACAGTTAATGTGACATTGGAGAGAAATATTCATGTAAAATTCCATGTAGTTGGGTAAAGGTTGTTGTCGTTATTGTTATATAATTAGATCTCATTGAATCACATAACTCTCATATCCTTTTATGTGATGAATACATTTATAGATGGGAGGAGGCATTTCAGAATTCAGTGTGCATTACTCCCCTCGATTGCTCGATGATCTTCGATCATTTGATATATTTTGAGCATTTGAAAATAATTATGAGATCTTAACCGATCCGCCAGAGCATTCGATTATAAACACTCCATAGAGTTTTGGATTTAATGCACCAAAAGATTCCAAATGATATTTTAAGTCTTGATCGAATGGTTTACTCAAAATCATATCGCTTGGATCAAGATTTGACTAGGTATTTTGAGAGTCATATCAAGAGTATAAAGCTAATTAATTAGAAGCTTTAAGAGATAATTGAATATATCTATAAAAATCAATATATTTTCTTTTTTTAGTAAAATTATAAAATTTGTAATTATGTGAGTTCAATTATACATATATATATATATATATATATATATATAAAGCCTGTTTTTCTCTTGATTCTAATATGTTTCATCTCTTACAGCATTAATAAACGGAAAAGAGAAAGAAATTTTTTCTTATTTTGTTTGAATATTGAAACATTTTATAAATATATAATAATGAATATGTGTTTTCTGAATGAGATTGAAATTCTAAATTTGAGATGAATTTTATTTAATATTATATATTTTATTTTTATATTATTTAAAATTATATTTATTTGAAGTATTCTTTAAGTGTTTTAATTTTTTAAAATTTTTTGAAAACAAATCACATTATTTTTTTAAAACAATATAATAAAAAAATTTTAAATGCATTTAATAATTTTGAAAATAATTATCATCTAAACACATTTTATATATATATATATATATATATATATATATATATATATATATATATATATATATATATATATATATATATATATATATATAATTTCAAATCCCTAAACTATTAGAGCAATTAGATGGCCAGAGAGATAGGAGCTTGTCTTATGTATAGGTGGAAATTTTAAAGAAATTTGTTCTCTTTCAAGAGCTCATGAGCTTATAATTGGAAAAATTATTAGGTACGTTGTTCGGAAATATTTAAATTTATTATGTATTAAACTGTTCTTAAAAAAACGAGAAAGAGAATTGGCAGACGAGAAATTTAAAAGAGAACAACAAAGCAGAAAAGTAGTTGGATTGAATATTATATGATTTTACTTATAAATATTAAAATTTTTGTATAAATTGATAAATTTCTATTTATCTAATTTTTTTAAATGTATCAAATTATTATATTATGTTTTAATTAATTAAAAAAATTAAAAAAAATCTTAATTTTTTACATATTATTCGATTCAATAAAAAACCAAATCAAATAATTCGGTTCAGAGCATTTGAACGGCTCATTTATTTTAAATTACTCAGTTTAATTAATTAATTTATTTATTATTGTTGAGTTTTAATGTCAAATTAAAATAACGCATCATCGAACGCGTATCGTCACGTTGTGAGTGAAGCTCCCAACCAATGGAACTTACTGTCCTACACAGTTACAATTTATTCAATTTAATAAAAGTGGCCAAATTTGAATTGAATATTATTTATGAAATAGTTCAAAATCAAATTTGAATGAAGTTGAGAATCAAACAATAATCTATTGATAAATGAATCCATATATTTATTAATAAACCTCAAAGTAAATAATTAAGATCGGATCAAAATTTGATAACTACTAAAAAAATACATATTATTACAAAATTTGTATTTAAACTTTTGAGAAAATGAGAAATTGACTGATTTTTGAATGTGATTTTTGATCTTTTGAACAAGAATTGTATGAAACATCTGTGAGATCAAATCAAAAATATAAAGAGCTTAAGTTCATTAATTATATTTACGTAACTTATGTTTCATCTTACATGATTGAGGAGAATCTGACGTCAACATGTCATCTATTATGGATTGAGGTTGATATCCATGGGTTCGATAAATGCTCATGAATTTAAATTGAGGTGATCAACGAAAACATTCTCGAAGAGCAATCTACATAAGTGAATTAAAGACTACAATAAAATATACAAGTTAAGATTCTACACTATAGTTCTCTTTTTAAAGACTTTTGAGTCTCAAAGTTTTATGTTTCTATAATTTGAATTTTGAGTTAAGAATATATCTTTTTAGCTTCATGTGGGATGATAATGTCTGAAAGATATTGTAATTAAAAAAATTAATTAATTAAAGAATCTTTATTAATATCTTAATAATATTGGGAGAGTATCAATTTAGAAGTTTACTGTAGTAATTGTCAATTAAGGGTGTGGTGACCTATAAATTATATTTTTTCTGTTCCATGTTGTTTAAAGTGGAGGCAGGAAAGGCTTTTACATTATTTAATTTGTTACGCTGTTTGATTATTATTATTATTATTATTTTAATTTTTTTTAAGGGAGGTGCCTAAGAGTTTAGGTAGGTTCTATTTAATTGTAGTAGTAGTTGTTGATTATTATTTTATTATTTTATTTTTAGGAGAATATGGTATATTTAGTTAAGATTTTATCATAATTGTTTTTTTTAGTGCTATCGAATTATTTTGGATTCATTTTATTAATAGTTATTATTTTATATTTATATTTTAAAGTGATATACCACACTATTTTCTAGACTTCAGTTGATAATTATTTATTTATTTTTACCATAATGTCATCTCAATTTTTCAAGAGAAATTCTATGAAATATATTTAGAGCTAATTTTAGATTAATTTTATTTTAAATTTTTATTAATTTGATAGATTTTTATGTTTTTTTTTTTAAATTAAATTAAGTTATTTTGAAAAATATTATAAATTATTTTAAAATATTGTAAATATTTTTAAAAAATTAATTATCATCTCTAATTATTAGACACTACCATTAGTGATCACTATCACTATCAGCCATCTTTATCGTTATTATTATCATCTATCTTTGTAGTTATAGTCATCTGCTACATAATATATCTTTTTTAAAATATCAAATATATTTATTTTGAATTCAAGTATAAATAAAATAATTTAAAATTATTAAAAAATGATTGTGACTGAATGTCCCTTAGTAATTGTTTTGAGAGACATGGAGAAAAGAATATTTAATAATTTCATGTGAGTTATATATATATATATATATATATATATATATATATATATAATATATATATATATATATTATTAACCTTTTTTGTTCAAATTGGTTAGAATAAGCTAAATGACATTACTTTTTTAAAATTTTTTTTTTAATATCATAAAAGTTATAGAAAGTAATTTTAATCCTCAATATATGAATTCAAACAATTCATTAATTAGGCAAAGTTTTGTTATCTGACAAGACGATGTATCAAAATTTGGTCAAATTAATAAAGGCTCCATTTCAAAAGATAAAAGCATACAAATTTTGCTAATCAAATAAGTCTAATGTTATGCTTAAGAAAATGAATGCTCCCTAATATATATTATTTGAATTCAAATTTATTTATCATTATTAAGCTCAGTTTTATTGGAGCATGGTGTTCAAGTTTAAGCTTATTTTTAAAAAATTCTTTACTATGAGTTTGATCACGAAAAGAAGATTATTGACCAAAATCAGAGAGGAGAGAGGAGGTGAGTTTCCACCATCCCTCAAAGGTTAAGCCGTTCTAGCAAAGGTTCCTCCAATCAAGAGTGAAATAAGATGCATTTGTGTATATTACAAAAAGAAATGCTCATCCAGCTAAATGGATAATTCTTTTTATCTTGATTTTAAACCTAAGCTTTACGTGAAGTTATGAGTTATTTAATTTTATTTTGTGTTTGTTAAGTTGGGTAAAAGATTTATTTTTCTCTAAAGAGCCTAATCCACATCCAAGTCATACATAAAGCAAAGAAGAAACTAGAAAAATCATACCACTTAATGATAAAGCTAAACAAATCATCAATCAATTTATAAAGCTAATCGTAAAAAAGAATAAATGGTCATTGTCACCGCACAAACAAAAAAATATCAAATGTGGAAGCTCTTTATCCATTACAAATGAATTAAATTACAATTTAAGCAAAGAATTCATTATTATGGGGTCTTCAAGCTTTATTCTTCTTTCTTCTTTCTTCTCTTCTTTTGGTTCCTTCTTTGATGGTTGAAGGTGGATGCTCCAAGGCTTCACATGGTGCATAAGATAGATCTTATGACCAATGCTCATCCTAATCCCCATAAAAATCATTCCAAAATCCTAATTATATAAATTTTTACATGAAAAGAAAAGTGAAAATCTAACTAACACCTGCAAAACAAAGGTTAACTAAAACACACCACACAAAATCCCAAGCATGTATATTGGACTTATCACCCCACACATGGGTGATTAAGTCCACCCTAATTATGGATTATGCGGTATAAAGCACTCGTAAGTAAAAATATTTATATTTTATTTATGATAGCACCTAAGCACAATCTAAAAGAATAGTTAGACTAAGAAAGTCCTACCATTCATTCTATGAGCAAACACCCTAACATATAGTCTAAAACATATATCATAAAAAATAAATATCAAACCATCACCATGCACCTAACCTAAGGCTAAGTGGTGACTTAGGCTTTTGTGCTTGTGCTTTGAAGGCTTGTGTGTAGTATGCTTAGCAAATTTTCGTTCTAAGTGTGAAGAACATGTTCAACTTAGAGGAGGTTTCATTTAAGTTGTTTAAGTATTTTGGGTTGTTTTATTTCATGTTTTAATTTGTTTTAAGTGAAACTATAATTAATTACTAAGTTATGAAGAGAGGGAAAGAGAAGAGAACTTCTTTCCTTCCTAACCTAAGTAATTTCTAAAGTAGGTTCATATTTTAGTTTCATTTAGGTGAATGTTTGATTACATCTTTAATATTTCCTAAGTTTAGATAAACTCTAAACAAACCTATTCAAAAAAGAAAGGCATTTTAAGATTAAATAAAATGAATCAAAATTCACATAACACATTACTTCATTTCTTTCCCAACATATATAACATGTATATGGATGGACCTAAGCATATCTATACATGCAAATGAGAGTATTTAACACATTATGATGTATGCTAAGTAATCCATTTAAGAAAATTTAGAAGTTGAATATGCATGATTTTTCTTAAGTAGGTTTTCCTTATAAAATTTCACATACATACATGAAAGTAAGAAAGGCATAAGTGAGTACAGCCATTGTTAACCGAGGTGTAAGGTACAAGACCTACTTAGGGCTACTTAAAGCCTCGCAACCTGTGACTAATATACTTTCCTTAAATACAAACATGCATATAAAAGAAATGAAATAAAAGGAAATGCAAAAGTTGTTAATGGATTCATTTTGTTTATGCAATTTATTCATGCAAGTATAGCAAACCCTTCTTAGATGATAGCACAGGGATGAATAGGGTATAGAATTAAGTGTTGGGTTCTTTTCAAATGAACCCTACATTTCTTAACTCTATTCAAAACTATGCTAACATAAGAAAGAAAGGAAATCTATGCTAAACATGCTTTATAATCCATCACATGCAAGATTATAATTAAAGTATAAGTAGCACACTTTTAGATTTGATATTTGATTTATATTTTTTAAAAAATAATTTGGATTTAGTAGTGATAATAGCCATTCATATTTTACTTTAGCCAACACATGCACATTTGACATAAAGTAAACAATTTCATTTTAAAATTTGAATTATGAAATTATGAATGCATAAAATCACATGGCATACAACTTAACATGTTGGGAAAGATCCAAAGCAATGAAATCATGTAAACAAACTCACTTTACTTAAATCCTAAAGACATTCTTATAGAATAAGAAAATTTAGAATAAATCAAAGTGAATTTCAAAATGATTTTTGTTTAGTTTGAAGTTTGATTTAATTTTGAAAGGGGAGATAAGTTTGTTGTTCCTAACCCATTCTCATGTGTTTTGTATTTTTATTTAATTTTTATATTAGATCCATTTTAAGCATTGATTAGATTAAGGTATGAATTAAATACTTAATACCCTTACCTACACCACCTTAGAAGAATTAATTAAATAATTATGAGCCAATGAGATGACATAAAACCCACAAAGAATTTAAATTTGTAATGCACCTAATAATGAAAAGGCCTAATGCAATTTGGCTCACAATTAAAAGTTAATTAAGCTAAGGGGTTTAGCTTAAGTAATTTTCAAAACACCCTTTCACACATGTGAATTGGGTTTTAATTTTCTTAATTGAACTTAGGCTATTAAATACCAAAAGCATCTACCCAAGATAGATTAATTAAGTTCTAGAATTTTTTTAGAATTTTAGAAATTGATTAAGGGAATAATTAATGAATTAACCCTTAATTAAGAGAGATTAAGGAGAGAAGAGGGTAGGGAATAGAGAAAATGTCCCAAAATTATTCCATAAACCTCCTACTTAGGATCAGACCTAATCAATCTAATCATAGGGTAAAACCACTAATCATATCCTAATTATGCTTAATTACAAGAAGGGTAATTAAAGAAACCATATGCAATACTTCTAATAAAGCATTCAATAAATCCCAAGAAAATTAGGGGAGGTAGAGTCTCATCCTAAAACTTACCCAAAAATTTGGGATTAATGAAGTTTAATCAAAGTAATTAAAAAAATATACTTTCCAATAAAACCCAAATTAGATGGAATCATAGTTCAAAACTCATCAAAATTAATTTTAAAATGTTCTAGGTTTAATTATCTATCCATCGGTTTTATTTCATATTTTCTAATTTCTCTATGAAGAGTTATGCATTTTAAAGTTCTTAATTAGAAATTAATTAAATTAACTAATCCCTAGTTAATCCTTCCTTCGCACATGGCGGTGGTGGTCAATGCGCTTTACAGGCATTGCGTTGTGAAAGGGCAACTTAAGTTGTCACCTCATAAAGGCGGCGACGGCGCACGTGCTTATATTCTCGGTCGTCTGATCAAAGATCGGACGACTAAGGATTCCCCCGTGATTTACAAAGGATAAATGATTTCTAAACATCTTAAATAATCTTAGGCCCATCTAAAATGATGGATGAGATGAGAAGTTCTTCCCTTGATCAGAGACCGTCCATGATCAAGGGGAAGATCCAATCGATCTAGCATGGAATCAAAAAAGTTAACCCACACCATCTAGAACATAGAGCAAATCCAACGGTCAAAATTTGATAAGGTGATAATTTCTTTCACAAAACTCCACACCACTTTGAGTTTAGTGATCAAAAATTCCATACATCAAGGTGATCACGGCGCCGAGATCGATGAGGTAGTTTTGTCCGTGTAGGACTAATCCTTGTTGAAATTCCTAAACCTGGGATTGAGTGGATTAATGGATGGACCAACTCCTCCTTGCTTAAGCTTGGCTTGATTGAATTTGATCCTTCCCTTGCTGGGAACTCAAATGGATGCTTGGGTGCACTCAATTGATCCTTGGAGGAAGTGTGCAAGAGGAATTGAAGTAATTTTGAGTGGGAAGAAAGTTGGTTATTCACTCACCTCCCTATTTTTGTACACTGCAAAACCAGAATTAAGGAATTCTAATCTTCGTTAACATGCTTGGGAGTGCTGTCTGATGATTGCTTCTGGTTCCTTAGGTTTAATCGACAGAGGGGACAAATAACATGACTACTCGTCCCACTAACTGTGCATGAGAAGTTTAAAATTAATTAATAAAGTCATTACGGAGTAATTAGAGTTATTAAGTTTTCAAATAAACCCTAATAAGGAAAATCTACTGGTTAAACTCAATTAGAAATAATTTTATTAGATTCTCCTCTGAATTATCTTTAAAATGAGCCATATTCATATTTTTTTTCTGATTTTTTGACGTTTAGTAATGTATTTTTCAAGTTTCAATTGATTTAAGTGATTTTTATGAAATCTACTAATTTATTTTATTAAAATAATTCATTTGACACTCAAAATTCAATATATGTTAATCCAAAGGTTATTTTGACTTGAAATTTTTATGGTAGTATTTTAACACCAATTTTAATCTCTAAAAATTTTAACTAAATCCGACATGTATTTCTAATTTAATTAAAATTTTTGTTTTTACTAAAACTCAAATTATGCTCAAAATACTGAGTGAAATTTTAGGATTTTGGGTTTCTGGATTTCTCTCAGAAACACGAATCCAACAAGCCCTTGTTTGTAATTTTTGCTTAACTATTTTATTTTCTATAATTTTTTGCAATTTTAGGCAATTTTAATTATTTTTTTAAATCAAAAAATCACAGAGCTATAAATGCCACATGGCGCCGCAATTGGAAGAAGTAAAGTGGCACGCGGCACACGGATTCGCGACGCGTGCCGCCGCCAGAAAGAGTGTGAACGACCGCCAACGCAGAGAGTGACTCGCGGCTCCTTCTGGATCGTTCGATCGTCGATCGAATGATCGCAGCGCGACGGCCAGACGGGGATCGCACGACTGCGGCATGAGCCGTCTATCACACGAACCATGCGATCGAGCCTAGATCGCATCGCCATCCAAATCACAAATCACGCGGATCCGAGCCGTCCGATCCCCGTGAACCGTAGACGGATACCGTACTTTGCATGGCGAACGTAAAATAGATTTTTTTTTTTAAAGGAAAATGAGATTCTAAGTGAAAACTTGTCCAAATGGACTCATTTTGCATTGATTTGCATCAAAAAATTCTATTTCCTAATTAAGATGATTTAAAGTAAAAAAAAGCGGGATTATCTATGGTAGATTCCTAAAAATAATGCAAAATTTATCATAAAATAAAATATCTAAGGTCTATTTTTGAAGGTTATCTCATTGGAGATGATTTTCGCTGGTGGTGGTGACTCAAGCACTGTCGAGTGAGGGAAGAAGCTTTTGATTGAGCTTAGATCCTCTCCTTCACGAAACAAAGTTTCCCGGTGATCGTCATTTCTTTGCAAAATCCCTGTAGTTTTGGAGTATTTCTCCAAAATGAAGTGGATGATTACTAATGACTTTGGGAGCTCTAGGAGGAGGAGAATGAGAGGAATCGGATTTCCTTCACCACTAAAGCTTTAGAATGAAAAGTGAAGTGAAATGAACCTTTTCCCACTTTTTGTTTAAAATTTTGGCTCCAAACTCATATCTCTTGGCTTGGGTGGTTGAGAATGGAAGATAATCATTCTAGGTAGTTCCCTATGGTTGGCTAAGGCATGAAAAGTGGCTGTCATATAGGACAAGTTGGTGTCCTAGCCAAAGGGAGGTGAGTGTCCTTTATGCCAAGTGTTCCAATGGGAGAGGTGAGGTGATTTCACCTCCCCATGAGTCATGGCTACCCCAACCTTGGGTTAGAAAATCAGTCTCCTTGGTGCCTATGTGGACCAATGGATGAGTGCCAAGTGGCTAAGGAAGAGAAATGACCACTTGGAAAAGTGCCTTTTCTAATGAGATGCCCTTGACCCAAGGGCAAAGTGGTCATTTGGCTTTGGATTTGATTTGGGTAGATATGAAATGAGTCAAAATTAAGTTGGACCAAATTTCATGTCATTTGAAGTTCATTTGGTTTACTTACTTTGGGTTAATTTGACCCATTTGGGTCAAATCAGGTCAAAATGAGTTAGGTTGACCAGTTGGTCAAATTAGTTAAATCAAGAGTTGGGTCAAGTTCAAATGACTATTTGAAGCATATTGGTTCAATTTGTTTCAATTAATTTGGTTTAATTTTGATTTAATTTGGGTTTTGGCCAATTTGATTCTTTAGGTCAATTTGGGCTAAGTTAACCAATTTGACCCAATTGACCAAATTGGCTTGAATTATGGCTTGGTTTTTGGTTGATCATTTGAAATGGATTGGTAACTTTTCTTCTAATCAATTTGGTTTTATTTGATTTTGGCTTGATTTGACCTTTTAGTCAAGTTGGGTTCATGGTCAATTGGGCTAGGTTAGGTCTAGCCAATAATTGGTCAAATTGGGTTTAATTAAGGCTTTGATCAAGTTCAATAATCAATTTGGAGTGAACTTGAGCCATTGGCAAATCAATTTGGTTTAAGTAATTTGGGTTCATGTGGGTTAAAGGGTTGACTTGGTCAATGGGCTATGTTGACTTAGTTTGACCCAATTGATGACAATTGATTAACCTATGATGATCAACAAATGACATAAAGTTTAGATTGGATTAATTAACTTTGATTTGGATGGAATTCAATTTTGGTTCATGTTGGTCAAATTAGCCACTTTGGGTCAAGTGAGCCAATTGGGTTTAGTTGGTTTGATCAAGGAATGATTCAAGTTTGGTTGAACTCACATATATACTTGTGATTGAAATATAAATCTATTTGTAAGAGATTTGAGTCAAATGGGTTTTGATTCATTTAATAATTTCAAGTAAAATGGTGAACATGAGTTTGACTTGGGTTTGATTTTTGAATTTAGTTTTGGTTTGATGATTGAAGTTTATGTTTATAATTGGATTCATGATTGTAGGATTGATTGAATCATGAAAAAAGATCAAGGGTTCGGCTTGATTTTAGTTTGATTTGGCTAAGTTCAAGATTTTGTCTTGGCTCATTCCAATAATGAGGTCAACATTACCATTTTAATTAATTTCTTAAAATTTCTAAAACTTTCTAGAACTTAATTAATCTACTTTGGGTAGATGTTTAGGTGTTCAAGAGCCTAAGTTCAATTAAGGAAATCAAAACTCAACTCATATGTGTGAGGGATGTTTTTGAAATAACTTAAGTTAAACCCTTAGCTTAATTAACCATTAACCATGAGCCAAATTGCATTAGGCCCTTTTCTTCCTAGGTGCATTGCAAAAATTTAAATTCCTTGTGAGATTTTATATCATATCATTGGCTCATAATTACTTAGTTAACTATGTTACATGGTATAGGTAAGGGTCAATTAACATGTTTAATTCATACTTTAACCTATTCAAAATTAAAATGAATCTAATCATCTAAAATTAAACAAAAATGTCAAACACATGTGGAATGGGTTAGAACAAATAAAACAATAAATTCAAATTTCAAAATTAAATCAACTTCAAAACCAAATAAAAATCATACTAAATAAACTTACTTGCTTTTGAGTTTTAAATTTAAAATGAAAATGTATGTTAAATCAAATGTCATGTTTTGGCTCAAATTATGAATATGATTATGACCATGGCTATTACTATTAAATCCAAATTATTTTCAAAATATATGAATCAATTATCCACTGAAAGTGTGTTACTTTAAATTATAAGTTTGCATGTGAATAAATAAAATAGGTGCAAATAGTTTTAATTTGAGAAAATTTCCATATTTATCCATGCTATTACTTTAAGAAGGATATCTATGTTGCACATATAAATTGCATGTAAATAAATCAACTAACACCAACTTTTTTATTGTTTCTTTTCCATTCATTTCTTTTGTACACATGTTTGTATTCAAGGACAGTGATATATTAGTCTAGAAAATCCTGAGATTGCGAGGCTTTAAGTAGCCCTAAGTAGATTTTGTACCTTACACCTCTGGTTAATAATGTTGTTGTTCTTATATATGTCTTTCTTACTTTTATATGTGTATGTGAAAATTAGATAAGAAATCCCTTTTCTACTTAATGAAAATCATGCATCATAAACTTTCAAATTTTCCTAAATGAATTGCTTAGCATGCATCATAAAGTGTGTTAAACATTCTTATTTGTTTGTATAGATACGCTTAGGACTCATTCATAAGCATGTTATACATGTTGGGAAAGAAATAAAGTGATGTATGTTTTATGAATTTAGTTCATTTAATTAATCTTAAAATGAATTTCTTTTTAAATGGGTTTATTTAGAGTTCATCTAAACTTAGGATTAATTAAAACACTTAATTAAAATATTCACTAAACAAAACTAAAAAAATATGATTTCACTTTAGAGATTACTTAGGTTAAGGAAGGAAAGAGAAGTTCTATTCTCTTTCCCTCTCTTATAACTTAGTAATTAATTATAGGATTCACTTGAACATAATCAAAACATGAAATAAAATCAACTCAAAATAACTAAATCACTTAAATGAAACCCTCCTCTAAGTCAACATGTTTTAGACTTAGAAAATTCTAACATAAAGCTATAACTAAGCATACCACACAAATCTCCAAAGCACACATATTAGGCTAAGTCACCACTTTTAACTTTAGGTTAGGGCGGTGCATGGTTTAATGCTTGCTTTTATTTTGTGATATATATTTTAGACTGGATGTTAGGATGTATGTGCGTAGAATAAATGGTAGGGCAATCTCAATCTAACCATTATCTTCTATAGGGGATTATGCTTAAGTGGCGCTATAATAAATAAAAATATAAATGCTTTTGTGTGTGCTTATACCCCTAAGCATAATCCAATAGACCGATGGACTTAGTCACCCATGTGTGGGTGATAAATCTAATATGCATGCTTGAGATATGGTAGTTTGTTTAGCTAACCTTTGTTTTGGTGTTAACTAAATTTACTTTTCCTTTTCATGTAAATTTTACAATTAGAATTTTGGAATGAATGTTATGGGGATTAGGATGAACATTAGTTATAATATCTCATCTTAAGTACCATGTGAAGCCTTTGAAGCATCCACCTTCCAACCAACCAAAAGAATGAGATAAAGAAGAAAAAAGAAAAGAAGAAGAGAGAAGAAAAGAAGAATGAAGAAGTGAAGTTTGATGACCCCATAACAATGAATTTCTTGCTTAAACTAAAATCATGATAAAAGAATTAGCAACCCCTTAGCTAGATGAGTACTTCTTTTATAACATCATGCACAAATGCATATTGTTTCACTCTTTGAAGGGCTTCCACCATTGCTAGAAACTTAGCTTGACCTTTAAGAGCCATGGTGGAAACACACCTCCTCTTGATTTTGGCCAATAATCTCATTTCTCATGCATTAAGCATATGAATCCTTATGAGTCAAAATAATTGTCCAAAAATGAAAATAAAAATGAAATCTGAATTGCAATAGATTTAAGTCTTTTGAAGCATACCCTTACATGATCTAGTCTCTTTAGAGAGTGATTTAAGAACTTAATCTCTTTATAAATAAATAATAGCCTAGCTATCTTGCATAAAGCATATGACTTTCCTACATGAATTTAAAATCATAGGAGGAGTTAGTTAGCATCCACCCCCAGGTGGTTGTAAGTCCGAGTAGTCGTGTTATTTGTCCTCTCTTGTGGAGGCAAACCAAACATACATTTTTTCCTAAGATTTAGGTTGTGTTTTCGGCCCTCGCCAAAGCTCCATAGATTTAGATTCTGAGATTACTTCTCCCTTTCATGGGCCATAAGCATAAATCCTCACCTCTTAGGCATTTCCTTGATCTTATATTATGGAATCATAAGTCCTAAATTTCTAATGAAAAATTCAACTCAAATAAATTAAATTAATCTCAAAATGTATAGCCCAACCATAGATAGTTTGAGATGCTCGCTAAGTTTTCTAGTATGGGCATCTCCTACTCATCTTCCTTTGGCTTCGATAATAACTCTCTCTCCTTTATCAATCTCATTTGATCTTCTAAATTAACCTAAACAATTGATAGTCCTACCTATTGAAATCTTTAGAAATAATGATCATTTACCTTAATTAAGAGTATTCCTAAGAGATCCTATCCCTTAGGATGTAATTAACTACGGGGGCTTGCCCCTATAGGGAACTTAACGAACTTGATTTCAAATAAATCATGCTTTACTTTTGAAAAGTGGGGAAGAATCTCGGTACATATGCAGACCATTGTCTTAGGAGTCCTTATTTGGGTGATTTGATCCATTGGGTCGACTTCTATCTCTCGAGATAGTACACCTCTCCTCAATGTCCATCATCACCTTGATGAGAATATCTACCTGCGGTGTCCCAACTAAAGGTATATTTTTATATATTTCTATTTTCATTTATCCTCTTGAAAGGGAGGGGATAGGCAAGAATGTATAAGAATATTTTTCACCGCATGACCTCAAGAGAATGATCAATCAATGTGCACAAACAATTTTTCGACCGCGTGATCATCCGTGAGAGGCACCGGACCTCATCTATTGCCGGAGAATCAATCCTATGAGGACTATACTCACTAGAAGACACACCTCGACCGCCAAATGGATGACACTCTAAGAGGTTCTACTATGAAGGTCTGCATCATCCGCCTCCCTCTGCACACGCCATGATCTCCATGTCCAACCGGTGATGTTGGTGAACGATCACTATGCTTCGGGGTCTACATTCTCTCGCACACACCAGAAAGTAGAGCAGAGAGCTCGCTTGCCATAGTAGGTGGTGTAGATGGAATAGGATCCTCGATCGGGATCACCAACGGCACGCTTCTCCCTGATGTGGCATTCATGGCCTTCTCGTAACTAGAGTTATTACGTGTGAATGGAGGACAGGGATAGAGTGGTGTGGTGGAGACACCACTGACTCTCTCAGACAAGGACCCTCTTCCTTTGATGAGTCATCCTTGTAAGCAAAATGATGTGATCACGGCAAGACGCCGATCGTGGAAATCAATGTGGAGGCCGCCATCGCCACCAAATCTCCTCCTAGTGACTGATCAAGTGTGGGCCTCTCATGGCCCTCTCCTATCATAGGTATTTCCCCACGCTACGGGGAATGACAGATCTCAAATCGAATTGAGCTCTGAACTCAGACGTCCATAAGCTCCACCAACCTAGTGTAGAACTAATAATCGATACCTCCTTCGCTTCTAGGTAACTGTCCTAAACCACTGGTGGAGGTGAAGTATGGATCCTCTTAACATCCTCTCTGTCAGACCCAAAGAGAGGATGAAATGGGTTCGCTGTAACCAGTGGGGTGATCAAAGTGGGAACCTCCACAACCTGTAGTGGCCTCCATCTCCAATATCATGATACCGCTTAAGCATGCAATTTTATTTCCCGAGTCATGGTAGGTGAGTGGAGTAAGAACTAGACCCAACCTCAAAGGCTGGGGAGGCAATCTCTGGGATCAGAGGAGTCTTACCCTTAGAGAGTGTCAATGAGTGGGTACTAGCCCTTACTGAGGTAACAAGAGAAACCACGGGGCACGCAGGCGCTGTCACTGTCACTAGCACTACTGGAACTGATGGGACTACCACTGCTTTCCTCTTTAATGAGGGGATGTCAAAATATGATGGTAAATCAATTTGAATGATCGGCTTCTTCCCGGCCACCGCAGTACTGCTAACAGTTATGAGGGGAGTGCCCTCAACCCCTCAAAATCTCTACCAAAATGGATGAGATGGGTGTGATTAGCTCGAGAAAGATTGGCCTGATCCAAAGCTAAGTCCATGTCATAGGGGAAAGTAAACACAAACTTCTGTGAACTTTCCATTTATAGTCAACTGAAAATTGAAGAACTAAACTGTAGCTTAACTAAGACTGATGTTGAGAATTTGCAATGTTAGAAACAAGCTTAGTTCAGATTTCTATTTTGTTGATTTATGAATTTGAATTTAAAATTTAAACCCACATCCAACATGTTGGAAGTGTTAAGTGGGGGTCAAATGGATTTAGAGAAGAATTTAAAAATTTAATTAAAAAGAGGACTTTTTGAATATGAACCCAACTTCAACAAATTTGGGTATGTTGAAAAATGGATTTAAATATTTTTAGAAAGATGCTTCCATAGGCTAATGTTTGAAATTAGATTTTGATTTGAGGACCCTTTCCTTTAACAAATTTGGGTATGTTAAAGTAAGGGTCTATTGGTTTTATTTTGATTTGGTATTTTGAATTCACTCTTAGCAAATTTGGGTATGCTAAGTGAAGTGTTTGACAATAATTATTTCTTATTCTTTATTTATTTTATTTTGTGAATTGTTATTGATTTTGAAAATTGGAATTCCCTCTTAGCAAATTTAGCTATGATAAGTTAAGAACCCAAGTGTCTTTTATTTAGCAAATTTGAGAACTAAGAAAAATCTAAAGTGTTTCATTTATTTTGGATATTTTGATTTTTTTTTGTTGCAAAAGTAGGATCCTTAGCAAATTCGGGTATGCTAAGTAGATATTTTATTTAGCAAATTTGACTATGCTAAATGGAATTCCAAAGGTGTTTCAAATTTTTGTTTTTTGATTTTGGAAAAGGAGACATCATTTTAGCAAATGGGGTATGTAAATTGAAATTTCAAATATGTTTTGAAATTTTTTGTGAGATGGATATTTTACTTAGCAAATTTGAGGATGCTAAATAAAATTTCCCAAAGTTTGTTTCAAATTTTATTTTTTTGGAGAAGGAGAGACTTCATTTTAGCAAATGGGACATGCTAGAATTAAGTTTCAAATGTATTTTGAAATTTCTTTATTTTTTTTTAATTTGGAGGCTTCACTTAGCAAATTTTAGTGTTCTAAATGAAATTTCAAATTTGTTTTGAATTTTGAAAATATGATTGTTAATTTTTGATTTTCAAACAGAAGACTTCCATCTAACAAATTTGGGTATGTAGGAATAAGTCAATCTTATTTTGCAATGTGAAAATGTTGTTTTGTGTGATTATTGCTTTTGAAAGAGGGAATTCCAACTTAATCATATATGAATATGTTTAAGTGGGATTTCCAAATGATGCTATTTTATTTGGAAATGAAATCTTCATTCAATAAATTTGGATATATTTAATGGAGATGTTCATATGTGCTTTTTGAAAATTTTTATTTTTAATTTTGTTTGAAGAGGTAATATGCATTCAACACATTTGGATGTATTGAATGGAAAGGCCCATCTTCAAATTTTATACTTTTGAAAATATGATTGTTGGAATTTTATTGTAAAGATGATCTTCACATATAACAATCATAAAGATTATTAGATGAAGATAATTTAGGAAAATTTTATGCAAAATATTTTATTAAGTGTATTTTTGAAAGAGTTCTTTTGAAAAGCATGATTTTTGATAATGGTTTATTTTGTCTTTATTATTTTAAAATGAACCTTTCTTTACCATAGAAATTATAAGGAGGAAGTCTTTAAATATTTTCTTTTATTTAGATCTTTTTTTTACCCATTGGAGAACAAAGAGTTTTAAGACTAACACGGTGAGGTGGTCCTAAAACCTAAATATATTTAATTTACTTAAGGATGAAATAAGCTAAGGGTCAACGAAATAAAAGATAGTCTTGGGTTCATACCAAAGTACAAACTCACTATCAATACTTGGAGACAATGATCATTTACCAAAGATGGAGAGAGGAACCGTCCTAGAAGTAAAAAATCTATGGTGAAATTTTTAAAATGAGATTTCTAAAGAATAAAAATATATACTTTTACCTTCACTCTATGCGGGATAAAATGAAGATAGAAATATCTCTTCTTTCTTTTATGCATTGTGATACTAGATCAGTAGATGTTCTTATTGAGGGTGATCGAGTATGACATTAAGGAGAGGTGTACTATCTCAAAGATAGAAATCACCACCCTAAAATGGACCCAATCACTCAACAAAGACTCCTGACAATGGGTCTACGTGTATTAAAGATTCTTCCCTTACTTTACATGAAAAGTAAAGTAGGGTTTATTTTAAATCGTGTTCGTTAAGTTTCCTACAGGGGCAATCCCCTATAGTTAATTACATCCTAAGAAATGAGATCTCTCAGGAAAACTCTCGATTAAGATAAATGATCATTGTATCTAAAGATTTCAATAGGTAGGACTATCAATCGATTAGTTTATTTCAGAAGATCAATTGGGATTAATCAAAGAAAAAGAGTTATTATCAAAGCCAAAAGAAGGTAAGTAGGAGATGCTCACGATGCTAGAAACTTAGCAAGCATCTCAAACTATCCTATGATTGGGCTTTACATTTTTGAAATTGATTTAATTTATTTGAGTTGAGTTTTTCATTAGAAATTTAGGGCTTATGATTCCATAACACAAGATTATGGAAATACCTACGAGGTGAGGATTTATGCTTATGGCCCAAAGAATGGAGAAACAACCTCAAGATCTAAATCTAGGGAGCTTTGGCGAGGGCCAAAAGCATAACCTAAATCTAAGAAGAAAATGGGTATTTGGTTTACCTCCACAAGAGAGAACAAACCACCCGACTACTTGGACTTACCTCCACCTAGGGGTGGCTACCAACTAACTCCTCCTACAGTTTTAAATTCATGTAAGCAAGTCATATGCTTTATGCAAGATAGCAAAGTTGTTATTTATTTAGAAAGAGAGACTAAGTCCTTAAACTCACTCTCTAAAGAGACTAGATCATATAAGGATATGCTTCAAATGACTTAAATCTAATTCAAATCATATTATATTATATTTTTATTTTTGGACAATCATTTGACTCAGCTAGGATTCAAATGCCTAATGCATGAGAAATAAGATTATTGGCCAAAATCAACAGAAGGGAGGAGTCAGATTTCTACCATGGCTCTCAAAGGTCAAGTTTCTCCGCAAAGGTGGAAGCCTCTAATCAAGAATAAAAATAATATGCATTTGTGTATGATGTTGTAAAAGAAATACTATCCATCAAGGGTTTGCTAATTCTTTTATCCGATTTTAACCAAGCTTTAGGTGAGGTTATGAGTTCTTTATTTCTAATTTTGAATTATTAAATTTGGTAGAATATTTATTTTTCCTAAGAGCCTAATCCACATCCAAGCCATACATCAAGCAAGAAAAAATTAGGAAAAGATGTCATCTTAATGCACAAGCTAAACAAATAATCAATCAATTTATAAAGCTAACAAAAAGAATAAGAGGTCATTTGTCTGGGCACCACCACACAAACTTGAAAATAAATTGGGTAGCAGCTCACCCATTTACAACTGAATTATAAATGAATTAAGTACAATTAAGCAAGGAACTCATTGTTATGGGGGTCTTCAAGCTTTATTTCTTCATTCTTCTTTTCTTCTTTCTTCTTTGGTTCCTACTGTTGGATGTGTTGGTAGAAAAATTTATATAGAGTCACCTTTCAAATTTGTGGTGAAGAGAAGAGAGGTAAGAATATAAAAATTCATCTTTTTAAGATGCCACGTAGATCTGCAGATGTACTTATTCAAGTGATCGAGTACATCATCAAGGAAATAGTGTAATGTCTCAGGAGACAAAAGTCACTACCCTTTAATGGACCTAATCACTTTAATAAAGACTCCTAAGGATGATGGGTCTGCATATGTACTAGAGATTCTTCCCCTACTTTATATGAAAAAGTAAAGCATAGTTTATTTTAAATCGAGTTCATTAAGTTCCCTACAGGGGCAAGCCTCTATAGTTAATTACATCCTAAGGGATGGGATCCCTTAGAAAAACTCTCGATTAAGGTAAATGATCGTTGTCTTCAAACATTTCAATAGGAAAGGACTATCAATCGATTAGTTCATTGTTGAAAATCAAGTGAGATTGATCAAAGAGAGGGAGTTATCATTGAAACCAAAAGAAAGATAAGTATGAGTTACCCACGATGCTAGGAAACCTAGCAAGCATCTCAAACTATCCTATGATTGGGCTTTATATTTTTGAAATTAATTTAGTTTATTTGAATTGCATTTTTCGTTAGAAATTTAGGACTTATGATTTCTTAACACAAGATTAGGAAATGCCTAAGAGGTGAGGAATTATACTTATGGCCCACAAAGGGGAGAACAAACTTCAAAATCTAAATCTAGGGAGCTTTGGCGAGGATCGAGAGCATAACCTAAATCTAAGGCAAAAATGAGTATTTGGTTTGCCTCCACAAGAGAAGACAAACCACCCGACTGTTTAGACTTACAACCGCCTGAGGGTGGCCGCTAACTAGCTCCTTCTACAATTTTAAATACATGTAGACAAGTCTTTATGCTTATGCAAGATAGCTAGGCTATTATTCATTTAGACAGAGACTAAGTCCTTAAACTCACTCCCTAAAGAGACTAGATCATGTGACATGCTTCAAATGACCAAAATCTAATACAATTCAAATTTTATTTTATTTTTAATCTTGGACAATTATTTTGACTCACGCTAAAAGGATTCATATGCCTAATGCATGAGAAATAAAGTTATTGGCTAAAATCAGCGAGAAGAGAGGAGGTGTATTTCTACCATGGCTCTTAAAAGTCAAGCCAAGTTTCTCTGGAAAAGGTGAAAGCCCTCCAATCAAGAGTGAAATAAGATACTTTTATGCATGATATTGTAAAAGAAATGCTCATTTAGCTAAGAGGTTGCTAATTCTTTTATCTTGATTTTAAACCTAAGCTTTAGGTGAAGTTTTGAGTTCTTTATTTTTAGTATGAGTTATTAAGTTTGGTAAAAGATTTATTTTTTCCTAAGAAGTCTAGTCCACATCCAGGCCATTCATAAAGCAAAAAAAAATTATGAAAAGATGTCACTTAATGCAAAAGCTAAATAAATCATCAATCAATTTATAAAGCTAATCGTAAAAAGAATAGAAGGCCGCTGTGGCCGGGCACCACCGCACAAACTCGAAAATAATAAATTTGGTAGCTGAGCTCTACCCTTGTACAACCCGGATTACAAATGAATTAAATTATAATTAAGCAAAGAATTCATTGCTATGGGGGTCTTCAAGCTTCATTTCTTCTTCTTCTTTCTTCTTTTCTTCTTCTTTTTCCTTGGATGGTTGGAAAGCGATGCTCCAAGGTTTTAAATGCATAAGATAGGATCTTATAACCAATGCATAAGATAGATCTTATAACCAATGCTCATCCTAATTCTCATAACAATCATTCCAAAATCTTAATTGCACAAATTTACATGAAAAGGAAAAGAATGAAAATTTAAACTAACACCTGCAAAATAGAGATTAGCTAAAATAAATCACACAAATTCCAAGCATGTATATTGGATTTTTCATCCCACACATGGATGACTAAGTCCATCTAGCCTATTAGATTATGCTTAGGGATATAAAACACCTGCAAGCATGTTGACCTCACTTTTGGAGTGAGCTCTTAACCTCCTCTTCTTAGACTTAGGACTCTTCTAGACACAAGATTTTCTTAGTCATAAGACATCTAGTGATTAGATGAACCCAACCTAAGCCAGAGACTTAGAAGTATTAATCATAAGATTAGGCCTTGGGTTTAAGAAAATTACCTATCCTATAGCATAAACCCAATCTAGATACACTTTCTCAAATACAAACTCAAACTCAACTTCAAACCATGATTTGAACTTAAATCCAAACCCTTAAGCCAATTTCTTGGACTTAAGCAAAATCTCATCCAAATCAAACCTAACTCAATTGATTTTCTCAAAATCAATCAATCATTTAATCATCATTCCAAGTTCTACCTAAAATCACAATCAAAACCATCAAGTAAATCATTCAAAATCAAATGGAAATTAAAATTAATTCATTGATCGATGCTAACAAATCATGAGATAATTTAACTCAAGTTGTAATACCTAAAAATTAAAGTTCAAATTTGCTCAAAAGATTACTCACAACTTTAATAAATTATTTGAATCAAATGCAATTTTAGTCAAATTTAAGCCTAAATTAAATCAAATCATGATTTGAATATTAATTCACTAATATATATATATATATAAAATAATAACAAAAAAAATTAATATTCGGAGAATCCTTTTGAAATTTAAAATAAACTATAAAAAAGAGATAGAGAAATTAAACCAATTCTAAATATCAAATAAATTTTGATCAAACTCAAATCAAAATAATTAATTTATTAAAATATGAACCTATGTTATAATCAATAATTATTAATCATAATTAAAATTATCTTATGCATATAACTTATAAAATTTCATTCAATTATTTACTAAAGTCATTAAAATTATGTAAAAAAATTTAAAATCATAATAATAAATAAAATTAACTTTCACCAAGTTAAAAAAAATGAATATAAAAAAAAGAAATGCAAAAAGAAATGAATGAAATTTTTTTATTAAAATATCTTCTCCACGTGATCATGATAACACAAAATAAAGAAATGCAAAAAGAAAAAAACAAATAAATAAATAAAGGGGAAACGTGAGTGGTTGGGGAGGTAGATAAAACAAAACTATCATCTCTCTCTCTCTCTCTCGCTGGATCTATCATATCTCCCTCTCCCTCTCGCTCTCTCGCTCTCGGCTAGCAGAAACTCTCCCCCGTTTTTTCATTCCTATGAACCGGACGGGAACACGACGGTAAGGAAAGCGGACTTTTCTGTGGCCGCAGCCCCTTTTCCACTTTCTCCTAAGCTTCTCTTATCCTTATTCGAACAACCAGCTGCATGAAAACCATGCCGATCTCCCTCTTCCTCCAGCAGTGAGAGTTTCTTTTCCCTCTCGAACTCCAAGAAATACCAGCCCTGCACATAAATGACGGACTTATACTCCAAGCCGGCGACCACTTCACTTGCTGATCTCCTCTTCCTCCAGCAGCGAGAGTTTCTTTCCCTCTCGAACTCCAAGAAATACCAGACCTGCACATAAATGACGGACTTATGCTCCAAGGCGACCACTGCACTTGCCGATCTCCCTCTTCCCTCCAGCAGCGAGAGTTTCTTTTCCCTCTCAAACTCCAAGAAATAGCATCCCTTCACATGAATGACGGGCTTATACTCCAAACCGGCGACCACTTCACTTGCCGATCTCCCTCTTCCGTCCTAGCCAGGTTCTGCCGGCCGTGACTCTTTTTTTTCCTGAAGGCCGAGACTCCATCGCAACCCATGGCTGAATACACATCTCCTCATCCTCAACTACCTACTTCTTCGATCAGCCTTACATAGTTTTAGGAGTTGGGGAAGACCACTCTCATCCCGTCTCAAGTTCTCAAATATAGCGTTCTATCAAAATTGACGAATAGTAATGGTGCTCGATCTTTGGAGTGTTTGGCTAGGAGGCATCCAACAAGCATTTCAACAGGGTTTTGTTTCTTCTAAACGCCACCTCTTGATCTGAATCCACCTGGACATTACCGTGATAATTCTTAAACTCTTGAAGCTTGGAATCTCATGTTGACAATGCGAAGGCCATTGATCCAACATTTGTTCTCATGCACTTAACCTTTTAATTCTTTCGACGAGTTTAGAGCAGAGAAGACTATTCATTTTATGTGTTTAAAGTGAATAGTTTTGATTAAGCCGAATATTAGATTTTATTTTACCTATTAAGCCACAATTAGCTTCCGAGTCATTTGATTTTTTATCAAAATGATCACAATTAATCTAATATTTTATTTAGAATTAAATTCAAAAAAAAAGAATTAACCAATCTTTAGAATTTCAAATAAAAAAAGTAATAAAACAAAATTAAAAAAAGTGCAAATTAAATTATCATAAATCTAAGTAAAACTTAATATAAAAAATGATTAAAAATTAATTAAACTAATAAGTCAAGTAAAATTATGAGCGAATATCATAATCAAATCAAATAAACATAAAATTAAATATAAACTCTAAAGTTATTAAATCACATCCAATTACTCATAATTTTAAACAATATCAAAATATATATATAAATAAAATAAAACTCAAATAAATAACCTAAATCAAGTCAAATTAATTTAATTTAAGAAAGACTATCATCAATTTAATAAATAGTCAAGTTAAATCCAATTCAATCCACTTAAATAAGATAAACCAATTAACTATTAAAATGTGTAAAATCAAGACATAAACTAAACTCTAATAAACATGATAAATGAATGAAATTAAAATAAAATTCTAATCATAAATAATTGAACTCAAATTAAAGTCAAAGCAAACTTTCAATTCATTTTATCCAATCAAACTATAAATAAATAAACCGTAATCAAATTAAATAAAATTGAAATAAAATCTAAACTCTAAAGTCATCAAACCCATCCAAATTCCAATCAATATCAACAAGTTAAACAAAAATAAAATCCAAATAAACAAACCTATTGAACTAAGATAAGAGATTAGTCAAACTAAAGAGATAATCTATACATAAACTAAACGCCTAAATTCAATAAATCAAACCCTTAATTGAAACTCAAATGAAAGAATACATTAGTTTCAAATAAATCATAAGTAAATTAAAATATATTCATTAACCTAAATCAAAGTTAAATGGAATAATGAAATCAATGAATTTAAACAACATTGAAATGATATTAATCACATGAAATTAAGGAATTAAATTAAAATCCAAGGGAAAGAAATTAGAGATCAAGGATATTGAATTATCAAGATTTAATTAAACCAAAACATCCAATCTAAAATTAATCAACCAAAAACACATGAACTTAAACAAACTTAAACTCCATTAGACATTAAGGATATTGAATTATCAAGATGCAATTAAACTAAAACATCTAATCCAAAAAAAATCAATTAATCAAATACTTAAATAAACTCAAATTCTAAATTATAAACCAGATGAATTACATAAATTCAAATGGGCTAATCAAGATTCTTAAGGACTTAGATTCCTTAGAATTAGGATGTAGAATAGGTGAGTCATGGATGGAATTCATCCTACTCTTCATTCTTGAGAACCTAAATATCATTTTAACCAAAATAAAATAAAAATCAAATCATTAAATTGAAAATCATAAACTAAAGAAGCCTAGTAAAGTCTTGTTACATAAGCCTTAAGCACATTAGAATACTAAGTCACTACTTCTAGTGCTAAGTTAGGACGTTGTATGTATGATGTTGTGCTTTATTTTGCATGTAATATTTTAGACTGATGTTAGTGTATGTTTCAGAGATGTTAGGGTTATTTTAATCATATTTTTTTGAGGGGTTGTGCTTAAAGGCCCTATAATAAAAAAAATATAAATGCTTTTGTGTAAGTTGCTTAGCCCCTAAGTGTAACCCATGTTAGACAGTGTTTGGTTACCCATGTAAAAGTCCAAATTATTCATATAATTGCTTGGGTTGTATGGTGTGTTTAGCTAACATTTATTTTGCAGGTGTAGCTAGATTTACTTCTCCTATTTTTGATGTAATTTTGCATTAGGAATTAGGATTAGTGTTATGAGAGATTAGGATGAGCAGTGGTCAGAAGGCTTAGTCCCTGGGGTGCCCTGTGATGCCTTTGAAACAAATCAAATCAAAAGAAAGAAAATGAAGAAATGAAGAAAAGAAGAAAAGAAGACCCATAGCATATATATATATTATTTTGTAATCGGGTTGTATAAAAATAGAGCTTCGCTACCCATCTTTTCTTTTCTTCTGAGGAACCCGATCGCACTGGCCTTTTATTCTTTTAAGGTAGTCTATAAAATTGTTTGATGTTGTGTTTAGATTGTGCTTTAGAACATCATACTTTTCATAGTTTATTTATGATTGATGCTTGAATGTGTGGCCTGGATGATGTAGGCTCTTAAGATAAAATTAATTTTTCTACCAATTAACAACTCATAACTTTTAAAATAACTCATAACCTCACATAAAAGCCTAAGAATTAAATCAAGATAATAAAATTTTAGTAACCCCTGGATGGATGAATGTATAATATCATGCATGTCATATTCTTTCACTTGTTAAGAGGGAGCTTCCATCTCGTGGAGAATCAAGACTTAACTTATGAGAGCCTTTGGTGGAAGACACCCATTTCTCTTGATTTGGCCTATAATCAAATTCTCATGAGCATACAAAATCCCATATTTATGTCAAAATAAAAGTCCAAAAGAATCAAATTTGATAAAATTTGCATTAGATTAAGTCATGGATTCATACCACTTATGCTCTAGTCTCTTACGGAGTGAGTCTAAGTACTTAGTTTCCTTTCTAAATGAACAACGACCTAGCCATCTTGCAAATCATAAGACTTTCCTACATGGATTTAAAGCGTAAGAGGAGTTAGTTGGCTGCCACTCCAGGCGATAATAAGTCCAGCAGTCGGGTGATTTATCCTCTCTTATGGAGGTAATTCATATACCCATTTTTGCCTTAGATTTAGGTTGTGCCTTCGTTTTGTACCAAGGCTCCTTAGTTTAGGAATTTGGGGTAGCTATTTCCTTTGGGCTACAAGCATAAATCCTTACCTCTTAGGCATTTTACAATCTTATGTTGTGGAATTATAACCTCTGAATCTAATAAAATGTCAACTCAAATAATCAACTCTCTCAATTTCAAAAATAGAAAGCCCAATTATAGGTAGATTGGAATGCTCACTAGCTTCCTAGTATCATGAACATTTCCTACTTTCTCCCTTTGAATTTCAAAAAGAAGTCTTCTCCTTGATCTATCCCATTTGATTTTCTAAAATAGCCAACCCTTTGATAGTCTTAACCTTGAAATCTTTGTAGACCCTAATTATCTACTTTAATCGAGAGTATTCTTAAGGAATTCTCATTCCATATGATGTAATTAACTATGGGGGCATGCCTCCATAGGGAACTTAACGAACCCGGCTTAAAATAAACCCTACTTTACTTTTTCATGTAAAGTAGGGGAAAGATCTCTGGTATATTCGAAGACTCATCATGCCTTAGGAGTCCTTATTAGGTGATTAGCTCCATTATAGGGTGGTGATTTCTATCTTTCGAGATAGTACATCATTTCTTAATGTCATACCCGATCACTTCAATAAGTATCCCTAATATCGTGGTGTCCCACACCCCAAAAATAAACACCACAAAGCAAAAGCATTTTTTTATATCTTTATTTATGATAGCTTAAGCACAATCTAGAAAATAATAGTTAGACTAAGGCCCTACCATTCATTCTATGAGCATACACGCCAACATCCAATCTAAAATATATATAAACAAACATCAAACCATATAATGTCTTAACCTAAAGGTAGAAGTGGTGACTTAGGCTAATGTGTGTGCTTTGAAGGTTTGTGTGGTATGCTTAGCTATGGCTTTAAGTTAGAATTTTCTAAGTGTGAAAATATGTTCAACTTAGAAGAGGGTTTCATTTAAGTTGTTTAATTATTTAGGGTTGATTTTATTTCATGTTTTGATTAAGTTCAAGTGAATCCTACAATTAATTACTAAGTTATAAAGAGAGGGAAAGAGAAGAGAACTTCTCTTTCCTTCCCCAACCTAAGTAATTTCTAAAGTAGATTCACATTTTGGTTTTGTTTAGTGAATATTTTGATTAAATCTTTTAATTAATCCTAAGTTCATATTAACTCTAAACAAACTTATTCAAAAAAAGAAAGGTATTTTAAAATTAAATAAAATGAATCAAATTCACATAACACACATTACTTCATTTCTTTCCCAACATGTATAATATGCATATGAATGAATCCTAAGCATATCTATACACACATATGAGAACATTTAACACACTTTAGGATGCATGCTAAGTAATCCATTTAAGAAAATTTGGAAGTTTAATATGCATGATTTTTCTTAAGTAGAAAAGGGTTTCTTTATCCAATTTTTCACATACACACATGAAAGTAAGAAAGGCATAAGTGAGTACATACCATTATTAACTGAGGTGTAAGGTACAAGACCTACTTAGGGCTACTTAAAGTTGTAACCTTGGGGTTGTCCAAACTAATATACCACTTTTCATAAATACAAATATGTACTAAAGAAATAAATTGGAAAAGAAAGAAAGCAAAAGTTGTATCAATTAATTCATTTTATTTATGTCATTTATGTGTACAAGTATAGGTAACCCTTCTTAAGTGATAGCATAGGAATAAATAGGATATAGAGTGAGTATTAGGTTATTTTCAAATGAACCATACATCTTAACTCCTATTCAAAATTATACTAGATAAAAGGAAAGGGAAACATATGCTAAGCACATCCTTATATTTTCTTCACATGCTTATAATTAAAAATATAAGTAGCACACTTTCAGATTTGATAATTGATTTATATGTTTTAAAAATAATTTGAATTTAGTAGTGATAATAGCCACTCATATTTTTTTTTAAATAAATGCAAATTTGATACAAAGTAAACAATTTCACTTTTTTTTAAAAATTTGAATTTGGAAAATATTAATGCATGAAACCACATGACATACAAATTTAACATGTTGGGGAAATAATCAAAGCAATTAAAGCATGTAAACACCTTCGCTTTAATTAAATCCTAAAGACATTGTTATGAAATAAGAAAGTTTAAAATAAATCAAAGTATATTCAATGTGATTTTTTTAGTTTTAAGTTTGATTTAATTTTGAAAATGTGAGTTGAGTTTTCTATTCATAACCAATTCCACATGTGTTTGATATTTTTGTTTAATTTTTGGATGATTAGATTCATTTTATATATTATTAGGTTAAGGTATGAATGAAGCAAGTTAATTAACCCTTACCTACACCACCTTAACATAGTTAATCAAGTAATTATGAGCTAATGAGATGACATAAAACTCACAAGGAATCTAAATTTGCAATGCATCTAGGAAGAAAAGGGCCTAAGGCAATTTGGCTCATGATTAATGGTTAATTAAGCCAAGGGATTTAGCTTAATTAATTTTAAAACACCCTTCATACATATGAATTGGGTTTTAATTTTCAATTGAACTTAGGTTATTCAACACCTAAGAATCTACCCAAAGTAGATTAATTAAGTTCTAAAAGATTTTATAATTTTTAGAAATTAATTAAGGGATATAATGAATTAACCCTAATTAAGAGAGGATTAAGGAAAGAAAATGGGATTTAGGGAATAGCTGGGAAAATGCTCTAAAATTATTCCCAAATCTTCTATCCACTGGATCTAACCTTAATCAACCTTAATAATGAATTAAAATATTAATCCAATAATTATCCTTCATTACATAAGGAGGGTAATTAGGAAACACATTTGTAATTCTCTAATTAAGCCTTCAATAATCCCAAGAAAATTAGAGGAGGCGAGGTCATCCCTTAAAATATATCCAAGAAGTTTGGGATTAATGAGGATTAATTAAGAAAGTAAGCAAAATGATATTTCCAATAAAATCTAAAGTCGAGAAAATGATAATTCAAAATCATCTAAAATCATTTTAAAAAATATTATAGGTTGAATTATCTTCATTGAATTTTACCATTTTTTTTTCAATTTTATTGAGGGAGATATAAATTTTTGAATACGAGATTAATTAACATTAATTAAATTTCTAACTAATCCCTCACCACAGCGTGACAGCGCGGTCACAAGTTTTACACGCCGCATGGTGAGCCTATTACTTAAACATCACATCATGGATGGGTGGGAGAACACTCTTTGATCCATGACTTTGATCAAGGATCAACAACTAGGGATCATCTCGGTTTTCAAAAGGATAAAATATTTTCTAAATGTAGGAATAATCTTGGTCATCCATCCAAAATGCGAGGATGGATGGCGATCTACTAATTCTTCCCTTAGGCTCCAGAGGTCATCCATGATCTAAGAGAAGATCCAAGCTCATTGAATAGATTGTTCCCACACCATCTAAAGCTAAAGAGAAGTCTATCCAACGCGGATTTCTTATGACTTGAAAATTTCTTTCACAAAAGACCAACACCCCAAAGCTAACTGGTTAAAAATTTCATACATTGCCGAAGGTGATCACCGGAGCTTAAGCTCGATGAGGTAGCTTTGTCTAGTATAGACAAAGCCCTGTTCAATGTTTCAAGCCTTGGGGTTGAGTGGATCTCCATGGACCAACACCACTTGATCTTCTTTGGTTTTGATCTAATTGAGGCTCTCCTTGCTTTGGAAACTCAATGGATGCTTGGGTACTCAAATTGATCTGAGGGAGTGTGCAAAACGAATTGAAGTAGTTTTGAGTGTGGAGGAAGTAAGGATTGAGGTGAGCTCCCCTATTTTCCAATGGAGAAAATCGAGAAGTAGCTATTTAAATCCCTCTTAGAAACCTTAGGATGGCTCCCTGATCTTTCCTAACACTCTCTAGGCTTCAATCGAATGAGGGAATGATAATTCCAAATTGCATTAGGGGGAGTATATCTCTCCTTATGGCAATCGAATGGTCGACACCTCCTTCATTTTGATCCAATTGATCACATTGGAGGTTGTTTAGGATGTTAGATTTTGCACATGGTCTTTGAGGTCTTGAGTGGATTGTCAACCTCCCATGTGCATCAAATTGGGTGGAGGAAGGATTTTGAATTAGCCAATTTGACCCATGGGATCGTTTGGCCTTGGGGCCATCTAGACTAACCTAAACTCATTGGGTTGGGTGCACCACTCTCCATTAGGTCTACTTGAGCTATTAGGAAGGCATCAAGTTGATATGAAGAGGGTATGACCAAATTACTCATGGATTAGTCCATAATTTGTTCTATGGCCTAGGGGTAGCATGGTCATTTTGCTAATTTTTTAATTTGGATATGTTGGGTATGTGGAGAAACTAGGTTTGGCCAAGTTTCATGAGATTTGGAATTCATTTGATAAGGTTTGGCTTATGTTGACCCATTTAGGTCAAACTGGGTCAACTTGGGTCAAGTTGACCAATTGGTCAAATTGGGTCAAACCAAAGGTTGGGTCAAGTTCATATGGCCATTTGAAATATTTTGGTGGCTTTGGTTTGGTTCGATTTGGATTAGTATTGAATTTGGCTCATATGACTTCATTTAGGTTAAATGGGTCAAGTTGACCTATTTGACCCATTTGACCTATTTGAGCTAGGTCAAGGGTGGTTTAGGTTTGGTTAGTCATATGGAGTGGATTGGTATCTTTGTTTCCAATCAATTTTGGTTATGTTCAAATTTGGTTCAACATGACCCCTTTAAGTCAATAAGGTCAATAGGTTAGATTAGCCAATTGAGGCTTTGGTCAAGTTCAACAAGTGATTTGGAATGAACTTTACCCATTGATTTGAATCAATTTGGCTTAGATTAAGTTTTGACACATTTTGACTTTTTAGGTCAAGTTGGGTCAACTTGGATCAAGTGGCCAATTGGGCTAGGTTCAAATGTTGGCTTGGTCAAGTTCAAACATAGTTCATGAATGAACCTAGATCATTGGTTTCAATCAATTTGGCCTATGGTGAATTTTAGCTATGTTAGGTTTCATTTTCTAAGTGTTGACTTGATCAACCCTTAGGTTTAGGGTTTAGGGTTTGATTTTGGCTTGATTTTTGATTTGGTGATTGAAGTTTGCATTTATATATGGATTTATGATTGTAGGTTTGATTGAATCATGGAGAGAAATCAAGGGTTTGGCTTGAGTTGAAGTTTATTTGGCTAAGTTCAAGATTTTGACTTAAAAGGCTTAGGTTAAATTTTGAGTGGATTTGAGTTTGATTTTTGAAATTGGTTTTGATTGTTTTAATTTATATTCCATTTATATATGTGAATATAAATGAGAATATAAATTTGTCATGAGAAAATTTTAAGTATTTGAAGTGATTTGATCATTATTTGGGCTAAGTCCATTAAAAGGGAATTTCATGAATTGATTTTAAATTTTGAGTTTAGTTTGATTGGTTTGAATTTATATTTCATCTATATATGTGAATATAAATGAGAATATAAATGAATTATGAGAAAATCTAAGAGATTTTTTTGGTTTAGATCATGAGTTTAGGCTAAGTCCTTAAAGGCAAATTTAAAGACTTAGGAAATTTTTTGACTTTAAGAATTTCATTTATGGGTTTCAATCATGGATTTCAATCATGGTTTCAATCATGGATTTTAATCATGGATTTCAATCACATGGAGTTGATTTGAGTTTGGAGAAAATCAAATAAGATTTATTTGAGTTTGACTTCAAGGAAGGAAAGTGAGGAATGGTTCAAGCTAGGGTAGGCAAATTTCCTAACACCCCTAAGGCATGATCTATTCCTATGGCTAATTCTTCTAAGTCTCTAGGCTAGGTTGATTGTCCACCTAATCATTAGATGTGCCCTATACAAGGACCTCTTAAAGTTTAAGAGGAATCCTATGTCTAAGATGGTGGGTTGAGAGCTCATTTTAAAATGAGGTCAACGGATGGTTGGAAGGTGGTTGCTAAAGGCTTCATATGGTACATAAGATGAGATCTTATGATCAATGCTCATCCTAATCTCCATAACAATCATTCCAAAATCTAATTATAAAAATTACATGAAAAGAAAAGTAAATCTAGCTAACACTACAAAATAGAGATTAAACAAATCACATAAATCCAAGCATGTATATTGGACTTATCACCCCACACATGAGTGACTAAGTCCACTTAGATATTGTGCTTAGGTATAAGCACGCAAAGAAAGTGTTTATATTTTTATTTATTGCAGATTTAAGCACAATCCCAAAAATAATGATTAGACTAAATCATCCTATCATTCATTTTGCGCATTCACCCTAACATCCAAACTAAAATATATATCAAAAATAAAGCAAACATCAAATCATGCATCACCCTAACCTAAAGCTAGATGGTGACTTAGATGTGTGTGAGGTTTATGTGGTATACTTAGCTATGGCTTTAAGTTAGAATTTTCTAAGTGTAAAGAATGTTCAACTTAGAGGGTTTCATTTAAGTGATTTAGTTATTTTGAGTTGATTTTATGTTTTGTTGGGTTCAAGTGAATCTTAATTAATAACTAAGTTGTAAAGAGAGGGAAAGAGAAGAGAACTTTTCCTTCCCTAACCTAAGTAATTTCTAAAGTAGATTCATATTTTAGTTTTGAAGTGAATATTTTATTATGTGTTTTAATTAATCTCAAGTTTAGATGAACTTTAAACAAATCTATTCAAAAGAAAGACATTTTAAGAATAAAGTGAGTTAAGATCACAAAAAACACATCACTTCATTTCTTTTCAACATGTATAACATGCATATAAATGAATCTAAGCATATCTAACATACCAAACAGAATGTTTAGCATAATTTATGATGAATGCTAATTAAGTTACTTAAGAAAATTTGAATATTTATGATGCATGATTTTCATTAAGCAAAGGGGTTTCTTATGATTTTCATATGCATATATGAATGTATGAAAGACATAAGTGAGTATGATATTGTTAAAAGTGTAAGGTACAAGACCTACTTAGCTACTTCTCATAACCCTAGGATTGTCTAATATACCACTTTCCTTAAATACAAGCATATGTATAAAATAAATAAATGAAAAGAAAGAATGCAAAAGCTTTATTTTGGTTTGTTCATGCATATATATGTAAGTGTGGTGTCCTTCTTAAGATAGCATAGGCATGAATATGAAATGGAATTAGGCAAGTATTGTGTTCTTTTCAAATGAACTATGCAATTTGTCAAATCATATTCAAAATTATACTAAAAGAGAGGAGAAGAAAAACTACACTAAGCACATTATATTTTACTCACATGTAAGCTTATAAGTAAGATATAAGTAACACACTTTTAATTTTGATAATTGATTCATAAATTTTAAAATAATTTGGATTTAAAAGTGATAATAGCTACTCATATTCTTACTTTAGCCAAAATATGTAATTTGACATAAAGGAAATATTTTCATTTTAAATTTATTTTGAAAAGCATGAATGTATGAAATCATATGACACACACATTTAGCATGTTAGAAAGATGTAATGAAAGCATGTAATATTCACCTTAATTAATTCCTAAAGACAATCTTATGAAATAAGAGCTTAAAGCAAATCAAAGTTTGTTCAATGTGATTTTGTTTGATTTTGAGTTTGATTTTGAAAATGTGAGGTGAGTTTGTTGTTCTAACCCATTTCCACATATTTTTGATATTTATATTCAATATTTAGGTCATTAGATTTATTTTATATTTTGATTAAAAAGTATGAATTAAGCATGTTAATTACCCTTACATATACCACCTTAGCATAGTTAATCAAATAATTATGAGAAATGAGATGACATAAAATCACACAAGGAAAATTATCAAAGCAAGGAGGAAAAGGGTCTAATGCAATTTGGCTCATGAATGATTAATTAAGCTAAGAGGTTTAACATAAGTAATTTCAAAATACCCTCACACATATGAGTTGAATTTTTATTTCTTTAATTGTACTTAGGCTCTTAAACACCCAAGCATCTATCCAAGAAGAATTAATTGAGTTGGAAAGTTTAGAATTTTATGAAATTAATTAAGGGGATAATTAGTAAATTAACCTTTAATTAAACTAAGATTAAGAAATAAAGGAGGTTTAAGAATATCTTAATGAGAGTATCCTACAATTATTCCTATCACTTAATCAAATCTTAATTGGCTCAAAAGGTTAAATCACTAAAAAATTAAAGTTAATTATATTAAGAGAGTGATTAAAATGAATTCAATCAATTGCCACCAATAAATCCCAAAAAAAAATTAGAGGCAAGTCATCCCTAATTACACCCAAGAAATTTAGATAATCGGAATTAATTTTAGATAGTAATTAGCAAATTAACATTATAAAATCAAATGAGAAAATAACTATTCAAAATTAATTTTAAAATATTCTATGTTCAATCATCTTCTAATACAATTTATTTCATATATTTTTAATTTTTTCATGTTGAGATATGAATTTTAGAAGCTTATGATTATGAATTAAATAAATATATATAATCCTATAATGCATGTATGAGATATTAATCATTAATTCAAGTGATTTAGAATGAATAAGAATCAATTTAGATCAATTTTGACATTTTGATTATAATGATCCAATTTTGTTATAATTGATTTCAAAATATTGATAATGATTAGATTTTTCAATCAATTTGTTATTATTTATATTATTTTATTTTCTAAGTGTTGACTTAAATATTTGACTTGGTTACATAATATGAGTATTGATCATTGATCATGAATCTTTGACTATTTGATTCAATAATTGATTGAATTTTTGTATTTGATTTTCAATTGGCTTTAGTCAAATGATTTGACTCAATCATAAATCTATTGATTTAAGTCAACTTTTGATCATTGATTAAGTTCAGAAACATGATGATTTGGCTTGATTTTGAATTGATTTTGAATCAAGTTTGATTTATATTTTTAATCATGATTGAAATTGATTGAAGCTAAGGAAAATCAGAATTTGGCTCATTTGAAATTGATTTGGCTAAGTTCAAATTTTGATTGAAAGACTTAGGTTGATTGATAATTTTAATTTTATTAATTTGATTGATTTGAATTAAGTATTTATGAATTAAATGAAAATTAAATGGAAGTTTGAATTTAAAAGTGATTTGATCATGATTTAATTTTTGAGAATTTTCAAGAAGTTTTGATTTGAATTTCAACTAATGGATTTCAATCATGATTGATTTGATTTGATCATATTTAATTAATTGAATATTTGATTTGATTAATTTGACTTGAAGATAGAAGGAATTAGATGAAATTTTAATTGAAGGCAAATTTATGAAATTTTTTAAGTTTTGAGTTGATAGATTGTGATTTAAGAAATTTAAATTGAAAATATGTAAAATGAAAGAATAAAAATGAGGTCAATTTGTCAAAAAATTTTCAAATAAAATTTAAAATTGGATTGATTTGTCATTATTCATGTATGATTAGTTTTAAGAGAGAAAAGGACTTAATTATTTTTTAAGAAATAAATTCAAATTTCATGATTTGTTTGATTCAAAGTTGGAGAAAAGAAGATAGGTAAAATTAGGTGATTTATTTGAGTGATTATTATTTCACTTGATTTGTGGGAGTTCAAGTAAGATATGTTGTTTTCCTGGGTAAAGTAAATTATTCTTGGGATTTTGAGAATTAGGATTATCCTAAACTTCTAATAATAAAAATTTAATCAAAATAAAATTTTCAAATTTAAGAAAACTAAATAGAGGAGAGATAGATTTCTAATAAGAAGGTCATTTTGTTTGATGAGAAGATTTAATTGATTTTCAAAAATATAACTAATTTATAGTCATATCTTTAATTCTTTCATGATGTCAATTTAGAGAGTATTCAAAGAATTCATTTTGAGTAAAAATTTCATTCTGGAACTTAACAAATCAATTTAAAAAAATTCTAAAGTGGGAAAAAATTTTATATCAGAATTTAGATCTCGATTTGTCCATTATAAGATGATTACTCTTTAGGTAAATCTATCATTTGATTTATCTTATGAGTGAAGAATTTCTGTTTAAAACTTTGCTACAAAAATAAATTCTTAAATAAATGATATTATAAATTTATGATTTAAATGATTAATTTTTCTAAATTTGAGTATAAATAAATTTTACTAAATTCATCAATAAATAAGAATTCTTCATAATGAATTTGTCAAGAGAAAGTGATTTTTCTAAAGAAAATTTTCATCAAACTTATATAACTGTTTTGAATAACTAAATATCTTGATTTTCATTTTTTATATAATAAAAATGACTTATCTTTTGACAAGTATTTGAGATTCTGATTCCTGCACATGTTTTTTTTTTTTTTCTAAACATTTTAAATTAATCACTAAAATAAAAAATTCTTTAATATAAATGATAAAAAGGCTTGATAGAGTGTCAAAAAATGAGAAACAATGATATTACTATATTCTTTGATCTTCTTTTCCATTTTAATCTATTCTTCATTCTAAGCAAATACTATCTAAAATAGATAAAAAATTCAAATCTCCATTATTCATTCTGCATCTAAAATTATAATAACAATTCGTCATGAATATCAATTTACAAAATCGCCATTATAAGATATGATTTAACATTAAATTTTAAGAAGATCTTTCGACTGTCCTGTCTAATGATTTGATAAAAGGATTATAAATATTATAGAAAAATAAAATAAAATTGTAACTCTTGTTATCAAAAAAGATTTATTTTTAAAGAAAAATCTTTTATCACAGAAATAGAAATTATATGGTAATGATAAAGCTATTGATTTTGTTTGGCCTTCTTAAATAACTGAATTTATTATTTGAAGTTGAACTCCCTGACATCACCCTCACTCCCCTCTCTCCTCTCTCTTTGCACTAGATTTGTTTTACAAAATATAATAATAATAAATATAATAATAAAATAAAATAAAAAATAAAAATCTATGTCTGGCTCTATATAATGGACTGCAAAACCAAGGCTTGATAGAGTATCAGAAAACTGAGAAACAATGAGCTCCAATTCCAGTTACTTTAGCCTCCAAGCTTCCCATTTGATCGCCCTCCTCTTCCTCCTCTCCATTTGTCTAACCTTCTTCATTGTTGAAGCAAAGGTTCACCATCTCAAATGGGAGATCAACTATGAGTTCAAATCTCCTGATTGCTTCAGAAAACTCGCAATTACCATCAATGGCCTCACGCCCGGTCCGACCATCACCGCAACGCAGGGCGATACCCTCGTCATCGACGTCATCAACTCCCTCCTCACCGAAAACGTCGCCATTCACTGGCACGGGATTCGTCAGGTGAGTTTAGACATTACAATTTTAAGAAGATCTTTCTGACTGTGGACCTGTCTGAACGCTGATGTTGTTTTTTTTTTATAAAAGTGGTTATAAAGCTATTATAGAAAAATAAAATAAAATTGTAAGCTGCTGTAAGTTATCACACAATAACAGATTTGATTGAAAGAAAAAGGCAGCTTTTTATCACAGAAATAGACGAACGCGTAGTAGCAGGAAAAAAAAAATAATGATAAAGCTATCTACAATTTTGTTTCGCAGTTTCTTCTTAAATTAACTGAATTTATTATGATTTGAAGATTGGAACACCATGGAGCGATGGCACCGAAGGCGTGACACAGTGCCCTATTCTGCCTGGAGATACCTTCACTTACAGATTTGTTGTTGACAGAGTAAGATATCAACCCTGAATAATTCTTTAAATCATAATAACTTATACTTAATCTATAATTAAAACTTTATCTGTGTTGAACTTCATTATCAGGCTGGAACTTACATGTATCATGCTCATTATGGGATGCAAAGATCGGCCGGATTAAATGGCTTAATAACAGTATTAGTTCCTAAAGGAACCGTTGAACCATTCACATATGACGAGGAGAAGCATCTCCTTCTTAACGACTGGTGGCATAAGAGCACATATGAGCAGGCTGGGCTTTCTTCTGTCAACTTTGAATGGGTCGGAGAGCCCCAGGTAGCCAAATCATTATTTTTTTATTATAAACATATATATTAAAAAAATTTATTAATTTTTTAGCATTGAGAGTGTTAATTAAGATGATTTTTTTATTTAATTTTGCAGTCTCTTTTAATAAATGGGAGGGGAAATACGAATGGATTCCTGTAATATGGCGAACGCTGAATGCACGTCGGCGAGCTTCACGGTTGTGAGGGGAAGACTTATCGATTCAGGATTGCGAGCGTTTCATCACTTTCTGCATTTAATTTTGAAATCGAGGTAATAAATTATATAATATTAAAATTAAAATTTTTTTTTTCTCTTTTGTAAAAGACAGTTGCAGTGGACCAACTAATGGGACCATTATTTTTTTTTTAAAGACATGTATCATTTTCAGTAATATTAGTAGCGATATATCATTTAATTTTAATTGGCTTTATGTTTATGTTATATTAGGCAGTACATGCATGTCATCAGCGTATTGTATCATATTAACATAAGAATAAAATTGTGAATTTACTCAATTTTTTTAAATTTTGTTCTATTCAAAATAAGAAATTTGTATTTTTTAAAAAATTATAATTAAGTAAATAAATAAAAATAACATTTTTTTTAACTTTAGAATAAGCCATGTTAAAAAAAAGGAAAATTTAGTAATTTACAACATAGTACATAATACTTACAAATTTACATATCTAACATCTAAATTTTGATATTTACAAATAGAGTATTTTATTTATGCATGAATAGATATAATTTATTTTAAAAAATTAAAGATTTATATTCTAAAGTAGAAATTTATTAATTTTGGTCAGGAAGACAAGATTGTTGAAGTTGATTTATTATATCAAACCAATTATGGTGAAGAATCTCAACATCTACTCAGGCGAAACTTACTCAGTCATAGTAAAAGCGGATCAAGACAAATTAAGAAATTACTGGGTGGCGCTCAATGTCGTCGTAAGTCGGAAGCCGAACACGCCGACAGGCACAGCCATCCTCAACTATTATCTCAACCACCAGTTGAAGCCGCCACCACCCGGGCGCACTCTGAACGACACCGATACGAGTCGAGTGTAGTAGGTCGATCGTGTCGCATCCCGACCACATCGAAGCTCCGCCGCTATCCGCCGACCGGATGATCATCCTCCTCAGCACCCAAAACAAGATCGATGGCCGCATGAAATGGGCCCTCAACAATGTGTCCTTCGCGTTGCCCACCACCCCTTACCTGATAGCCATGAAGAACCAGCTCCACCACGTGTTCGACCAAAAGCCGGCGCCGGAGACTTACGACTACGAGAGCTACGACATCCGCACTGTTTCGAGCAACCCGAACACGGTTTCGAGAAACCCGAACACGGTTTCGAGCAGCTCCATCTACAGGTTGGAGTTCGGGTCGACGGTGGACGTGGCCCTGCAGAACGCGAACTCATTGAGCCTAATAACAGCGAGACTCACCCGTGGCACCTGCACGGGCATGACTTCTGGGTGCTGGGGTACGGGATGGCTAAATTCTATCCGAAGGTTGACACGAAGAACTACAACTTGGTCGACTCGATACAGAGGAATACGGTGCCGTTGCACCCGTATGGGTGGACTGCGTTGAGGTTTAGGGCAAATAACCCTGGGGTGTGGGCTTTCCACTGTCACATAGAAGCTCATTTCTTCATGGGGATGGGGGTGGTTTTTGAGGCAGGAGTGGAGAAGGTAGGGAAGCTGCCAGTAGGGCTGTCAAAAAAGATCGTTATTCGTGAACAGCTCGTTATTGTTATGCAGTGTGTCGTCATAAAACGAAAATAATATTAACAGATATTTCAAGCTCGATATATAAACGAAACAACATAAACAATCATTTGTTAGTGCTCTTGATAAATTAAATAAAAAAATTATATTATATTATATTATATTATTATTCTTATTATTTATTACTATTATTATTATTATTATTATTATTTTATTATTATTATTATTTATTATTATTATTATTATTATTATTATTATTATTTAATTATTTATTATTATTATTATTATTATTATTATTTTATTTATTATTATTATTATTATTTTATTATTATTATTATTATTATTATTATTATTATTATTATTATTATTATTATTTTTATTTTTATTTTTTTTTTTATTATTATTATTATTTTATTATTATTATTATTATTATTATTATTATTATTTTATTATTATTTTTATTTTTATTTCTATTTCTATTTCTATTTCTATTTCTATTTCTATTTTTATTTTATTTTTATTATATATACATACCTAACATAATATATCATAAATGCACGGCTTTTAAAAACTTTTGTTATGCAAAATATCCGGGCTCAAATCCTCTATCAAAAAAAGTTTATTTTTTAGTGTAACACTAACAAATATTTCAAGCTCGATATATAAACGAGAAACACCTAACAAATAAATTTCAAACGAACCAACACTAACAAGAGTTTTGTTCGCTCAAACTCGCTTACACCCCTATGTGAGTCTATTATGGGATGTGGAGAGTCCAAGCGACTGAGAAGGCCTTGAGATATTATGTGACCGTTAGGATTATATGATAACTCTTGTTATCGTATTTTCAATTTTTACTTTTTTTATGAAGAAATAATAAATATATTCTATGTTTGAAAGGTGGTGATTTGGCAAATGGTGGATATGTTGAAGATTAATATCATATATGTTGAAGAGTTATTTTAAAGGAAGGATGAATATATGTATATTACACTGATACAGAATCCTTCATTAGTTTTTGTTTTTCTAATGAAGTAACTATTGGAATATTGTGTGAGAGAGAGAATGGAAAGAAATAAAAGAAAATTTATAGAATCTTAGAGACAGAAAGAAACTCTCATATTTTATATTTTTAGTGTCTTTTAGTATATAGAATTAGATGAGATTTTATAGATTTGTGTTATTTAATAATATCAACATTTTACCTCTTATAGACTCAAATTGATAATAATTAGTTATATTTTCAAATAATAATAATAAACTTTTAAAAAAACTTTGTAACTCATTTGTGTTTTAGTTAGGTTTAATCAATCATCTAATATGGAGAGTGTTGAAAGAACTGTGCGGTTAATGGATATGTCAACTTAGTTGATTGGTAATGATGGGTTGATGATCAATTTATTAAATTTATATTAGTCTTGATTTGATTAAATTTTTTTTAATTAAGGGACTATTTGGAGCTTATAGTATGAAAGTAAATTTGATGGACATGCTTTATATATATATATATATATATATATATATATATATATATATATATATATATATATATATATATATATATATATATATATATATATAGATATATACCGCCAAAATGATATCCTACTGCCCCAAAGAATATCACTCATTTATTTTATCAGATATATATATATATATATATATATATATATATATATATATATATAAGTCAAATTGTAACTTTCTAATATAAATGAGTAGTAAATCAGGAAAAATATAGATTTTTATCACAAATTTCAAAATATGAAACACAACATCTAAAATCGAATATAGCGAAAGACTCCAACGCCATGTCATCCCAAATGAGGCCTAAGTGATCATGATTAGATGCGTTGCCAATGCAGATAATCAGTATTTACCCAAATTACTTATTTGTACCTCTTTTCAATCTTATTTAAATTTTACTGGATTAATGAATTCTAAACAAGTACTCAATAGTCAAGGATTATTTTATCTAAGATAAATTTTTGGATATATTCTATCAGTAATAAAATGTTGATATATTTGTTATATTATTTATGATATATATAAAGTAAAATTTCTTAAAATTCAATAAAACTGAAGAACGGATGATAATAATAATGAAGGTATATGTTAAACTTTTTATGTCAAAGCATAGCACATGTAATGCTATTTCAAGATTAAAATATGTTAAAACTGCAAATGCATAGTTATTAATTGGATTAATATAGCTAACACAAGGGAACAATCCACTAGACTTTTCTGGACCTTTATTAGCCTAATCTGCTTCTTTTACTAAGTGGGGAACTCTCCAGTCTCCACTAGAGTTTGTTTCTTTAGAATGATTTCAAATTGGCAGTCCAGAGTGGCCTGGCCCACAAATTCGATTCAAATATGATCCATTACAGACAATTCGATGAATTATATAATCGAATAAAATAGCTAATAAATAATAATAATAATAAAAAGCTCACGGGATAAGTTCAGACTTCTGGTGGGCTCAATATAGAAGCCCCTGCTCTCTATTTATAATATTTATTTAATATTGTGAGAATTTCTACTCATGATTTTTAGTGGCCTATAAAATTTAAAGTAAATATGTGTATTTTTTTTTTCATTTTGTAACTATAAATACAAAATTTATTACAGTACAAAAAAAATTCTTATCTTTTATTTTTATATGAAAATCATGCATACAAATAGATAATAGAGAAGAATATAGAAAATATCAAATTTTTTAACCTAAAAAAGAAAAAAAATCATGAGACATAGTCCAATCAAAATACTCCACTGTGAATGAGATTTTATTTATAGCATTTACATATGAAAATTTTGATAAATTTAGCTAGAATCTCACAATACTCCATCAAACAGTCTATAATGGATCTTGATCATAGATTACTCTTACAATATTTAGGTGTCTTAGCAATCTCTAATTTGAGTGAATTTAGACTCATTAGAATTTTCACTTCGAGACGTTTGATTTGATTATAACATGTTAGATTTGGAGATCATTTGACCTTCTAGTTAATATGTTGAAGCTTCTCATTATATTTTAAGTAATTGATTTGAGCACATTTAGACTCAAATAGGATTGCCTTGCATATATCATTTTATGCTTAGATCTAATTATTAAGTAAAAAAATTGTTGGTTTGCCTTCACAAGAAACGACTAACATTACCGATGATTTGCAATTTGTGATGGATAAAAGCTTGAATAATATTTGCAACATTACTTTAGCTGATATAAAAAATATCAACTTGATTGTGCAGAGATTTATTTTAATTTTTAGATGAGTTTTTTTTTTGGGTATGAATTAAGTTAAAGAATTGATTCTCAAGGTCACAAGAATTATAATTAAAAATTTATATTTATGGTTGATCTATAAGTGATTTAAGATTGTTGCATGTTAGCAAGTTCATCTCAATATAGTAGAAGAGTTTTTTACTTCTCAATTTTGTATGAAAACTTAGCACACACAAAAAATAAGTGAGAAAGTTAAGAACATGGAAAACATCAAAATTTTTATGTGAAAAGTTCAAGCTCAGAGAAACCATGATGCTAAGCCCAACTTAAATTATTGCATTAGATGTTCATTTATTATAAATATTTGCTCGCTCTTAAAACTGGAGAATATGAGATTACAAGAGTGGGTTGATGGTGAAAGATATTGCAGAGTCAATAAGGTGTCTTTTTACTGATGTGGCACAATGACAATAGCTTGATAGTGGAGGTCAGATGGCTGTGATATGATGAAGGCTACTATGGCTTGACGATAGTGATGAAGGAGTAGTTCTATGATGATTGTAAGTCGATGATGTATTAAAAGTAGAAGAAAGTTGTTGGGCTATAATAGTTTATTGATAGTTTGGGAATGACAATTAGGAGGAAATTTGACTTGTAACAAGGTGGTTGAACAACATTGGTTCAAGTAACTGATGGTGGTTTGGACAAAACAATCTTGAGGTGAGTGAAAGATAGTGATCAAATGATAGTCATTAGGAGGTGGTCTAATGATAGTAGTTGGGGAGCGTTTAGGCTATGGAAATTAGATGGCAGTCCATAGACAATAGTCAAATGATGGTGACATGGAGACAATGGTGAGAAGGTGATTTGATGATGACAGTCGGATAACAATGGTTTGGTGATAGCAATTATATGGTGGTGGTTAGGAGGCGGGCCAATAATGGTGGTCAGAGAGCGGTTCAATCACAACACTAGGATAATAATTTGGTGATGGTGGTCAAGAGGTGATTCAATGATGGTGGTGTAGAGAAACCAGGGAGATAGTGTTTAAATGATAGTTAATGACAATGGTCGGGAGGTGTCGAAGTGACAACAATCAAAGGATTGTGCTCTAACTATAACAGTTAGGAGATGGTTCGATGATAACAATTAGATGATGGTGGTTTGATGACGATAGCGATTCAATTATGCAATCGAGAGGCAATCTGACTATAATGATCAGAGAGATGCCTAGTGTTAACAGTTGAGTAATAGTAGTTCGATGACAGCAATTAGGAGGCATCGATGAAGTTGCTTGGATGGTGGAAGTCCTCTAGAATTCTTTAAACTTCAGAGTTCTCTTCAATCTCAAATTAAAGTCCCCCACATATAAAGAATGATGACACATTTATACATTTGAAAATTGTCATTCTTTGTAAATATAAATAAAATATAAACTACTTCATCTAATAACCCAAAATAACCCTCTTAATCATAAGAAGTTTCTCAAGCATTTGAGTCTCTTAATGTTAGAATTCAATAATCTTACTCATTAGCTTCATCTCATTGAGATACTCAATTTGATTATAAGCATATCAATTTTGGAGATAATTTAATAATTCAAATTATACAATAAGTTTTCAATAATATTCAATGTGTTTGATTTCGGCTCATCTGATTTGAATCGGGTCACTTATGTTGTCATCAAATTTTATTTATTTATTTTGTTGATGGTCAACTTGGCTATAAGTTTTGCAAAATAGGAGTTTGAAGAGAATACAAATTTAGAGGTTGTCCAATTGAGTATGCATCAAGATTCATATTTGAACAAATGAATTTTTTTAATGACATATGACCTTGAAACTTTGACTATTTAAAATTTACTAATAAAAAACTTGATAATTTTAATGAAATTAGAAACTCAATATCACACTCAATCATGGTTAATTTGATAAAGGAAAAAAATACATTTTAATACTATTTTTATGAAATCAATCATTGTTCCCTCTAAAAATGTGATTAATTGGCATAAATTGTTTGTGTGTGCATAGAAACACACTTATTTACTAGTCAAACCCCACTTAAATAATAAGTCATATATAACAAAATCACCCACATTATTGCTACTCTTATCTAAATTTTTATTTTTCAAAGAGGTCATATATAATCACATCATTTCATGCATTTTTTATATCATTTATCAAAGGATGCAAATGAAATATATGTTTATATTTTAGTTTTTAGATTGTATGGTTTCAAAATAATAATTATTAAAAAATATATAAAAAGAAGTTATATAGCTTAAGTGTAGATTATACAAAGTAATAATAAACTTAACCTAAAAAAGAACTTATAGTTAGACTATAAGGTGTTAAATAATCTACTTATAGGTCCAATCACATATTACACTTGATTCACATTAATGATTTTATAACATCTCATGTGCTTTGTAGAAATAATGCATTCTTTTTTTTTTTTTGGATCATCATTGGTGTTCTTATTAGTGCATGGTTTATATCAATTCGATTTATAAAATTTATAGTTTAGCTTATGCATATAATTATATAACAATCAATTTTTATTGAGTATTAAAGTAAATTAAACACTATTTTTATTCTATTTAATTAGTATGTACAAAATTTTTAGATGAGTTAATCTCTTTTATAAGCTCAATAATTGGTTAAAAGCTTTTTTAAATTATAATTAGTCTTAATTCTTAGCATCTATAATATTACAAATATTTTAGAATATTCACTACATAATGATCATGAAAGTCATAATGTTGCACTAAATAAATCATTAACTTATGAATTGTATTATTTAAAATTTTTTATGTTACTATTAGAAAGCCTTTTGACATTTGACACAACTATCAACAACGTGTGAATAACATCTTAAATCATTTCTTGATATTAAATTATTTGATAATTTGAAAAATTAATGTGACTAATTCTTGTCTATATGTAAATGTAAGGTAAAGTTCAATATCAACAATTAAGTAAAACATTTCAAATAGATTTATATCAAAATCGAGTAAAATTTATAATCCAACATTTGAAACATCAGACATAATTTATTTTTGAGTATTTAAGCATATTCATTAATATATTTCTTATTCATGCCAGTATATATAGTACATCTTCAACTATTTATTTCTTAAAAGTATATACTATATATTAAATTTTGATATGTTATATCCATAATATTTCTTCGAATTACATAAAATATAGAGTAAATTATTATATATTTGAAAGATAATAATTAGTAGAACCAAATATGATGAAAATTTGAATAACAACGAATTTGACTTTACATCTAATTATATATTTAAAATTCATTTAATTTGAAAATTTTTAAATATATTATGTTTGAACTAAAAATATATTTTAATACACTTTATTTTATATATAGTATCACAAACAATAGAATTTTTAAAATAATTTAATTTATAATGCTCAATAAATGGTGCTAATCAATTTACCCTTAAATCAGAGATGTGTAAATGTGGTTATTATTATATATATTATATTATTATTATTATTATTATTATTATTTATATATATATATATATATATATATATATATATATATATATATATATATATATATATATATATATATATATATATATATATATCCTCTGTTGCCGCAATAATTTAAAGAAATACTCTAAGAAGAAAGAGTTCATTTTAAAGCTAATTGAGAATAAGTAGGAAATATTTTTGAAGTGAGCATTTTAATTATCCTATTATTGATATTTATATTTTAAAATTTAAATTATTGAGATTCTAAATTGACATTTTGTTAGAAATTTATTATTTAGATTCTGATAATATAAGATTATAAAAATAATTAATAATTGAAGATTTATTCAAACATAATGTTTTAGAACTTAAGTCTAAATTACTTTTAACATAAATCAGAGGCTCCATTTATTCTAAAATTTGAGAATTATTGACTAATTAAAAAAATAAAGTTATTCCAGACTCTTCTAGACTAATTTACCAGTTAACATTACTTAAGCCAATGTTTCTTAGCCGGAGCCATGAATTCGTGTAATACGGCGAACACTGAATGTTCGTCGACGATCTTAACGGTGGTTGAGGGAAGACTAATGGCTTCAGGATTGCAAACTTTTCATCACTTTCTGCATTTAATTTGGAAATCGAGGTAATAAATTATATTCCCAATTTTAAATTACATTTTTTCTCTTATGTTAAATTTAGAATTTGTCAGAATTATGTTGAAGATTAAATCCTAGCCATCGATATGGAGACGGTGCTGCCCATTGCTGCCCTCAGTTTGTTTGCTTGTGCGGCCGACGCCGTTGCCGCGAGGATGCTCCATGGCTCATGTTCTGCTAACGGCGGCAAGCTTACCCCTCTTTGGTACAGTGGTTCCCTTGTCGTCGTCTAGGGTTTCGATTTTGGGGCAGAATTGAGTTCCGAACGTGGGTGGCGGTGGGTCATTAACGAGTTGGGGATTCTGGAATCTTTAAAAGGGAATATCCGGTTTTTAATTCGACCGTTTTTTTAGAAATGGCTGGACCGGTATTTTTCTCTTCAAAAATTTTCTCATAGGATATTCAGATTTTATTATTATTATTATTATTTTGCTAAAGTTCATCCAAAGATAAAAATGTCTACCCTGATCAAAAAATTATAGTTGTTTAAATACAAATACAAGATTGTATCAACTTTTTTTTTTATTTTGGGCAAACATTTTTATAACCTGATACATTTTATATTAAGATATTTTATTATATATTTTTAATGGTGGATTAGACTGTTTATGCTGCTTTGATCATTATATGAGATCAAAACTTCTTTAGAATCAATACCCTTGAGAACTCAAGTGTCGTACCATATATTGCTAGCTAGGTAGATGTATATATACACATGAAAATGAATATGTTAATTTGAGAGTTTTAACGAACATAAATTTGAAAAAATAATTTAATTTACATATGTATATGTTGATTAATCATGAATTATGTAGATTTTTTTTCACTGTATATCTACTTCTAGTACAAAATTTAAGTTTTTCCATAATATTACAATTATATGTGAGAAAACCTCACAATGAAATCTCGAATCGTGATAATAGCTACGCAATGGCAGAAGAAATGTAATAATGGTGGATAATCGTGATGTTGAATGACTAGTGGCCGCGGTCATTATGACGGGCCGACGGGTCGACACGATGACCTCGGTGCACGGATAACCGGCGATAACACGACCACGATGATGATAATGGGCGAAATGGTCTGCGGGCGCCACCGGTGGTGGTCGCGCGATGACCTACGACGATGGTCGCGGGTGATGACCGTGATCATTGTCGAGTCATGAGGACCGGCGGTGTTACGAATCGACGGGATGGTCGGCGACCGTCGAGTGGTGGCACAATTATGCTTGGAGGATCTTCATGCCTTAGAGTTCTATCTTCTTTATTGATTCCCCTCATGTGAAGAATGAGGGGCTATTTATATATTATGGGAGATACCTATATAAAATACGAAAAATTCAAACCACACCATCACGGCTCGAAATGATTCCTTCGATCATCGATGTATTTCAAGTATTTGAATGCTCAAATGAAGTCAATTAAGAGATCTTAGGTTTGATAGATCCTAGGTCAAGACACTCGATTTGATTATAAACATTCCATATTCGTGGAGTCAATGATATCGCAAAATTTTCAATTATATTTAAAGCTTGATCTAAGTCCTTAACTCAATCATGCTTTATCAAGATTCGTGCTTATGAAATTTTAGTGTCATATCAACACTTAATAAGATATAATGAAAAAAAAAGATTTATGTAGCCGATCCCATATATAGTGGATTATGGGATATAGTCTTATTGTTGTTATGTTGTTGGCTTTTTTACATTTTGATTGTACTATTATTTATTATAAGATGCATATAGACCCACTAGCAAGTCAAAAATTATGCTCATCTCATAATCTCCACCCTGTTTATCATCTATACTGCACAAGCTCTTAGATTCCCCATTTAGAGAATTCTACTACCATCTTCAACATAGTTATTAGGGGTTAAATTTATTTTGAACATAATCACATGATTTTTGAAAGGAATGTATTCTCAAAATCAATTATGTACCAATTGCCAACTCAATTGCTTGATGCTATCATGTGAGTCATCTAAAACCATTATGATAGAAAAGACTAAGACTTTATGAGTCATGAATTATTCAAATCACTTGATTCGATATAAATCATGGCTCGATTCCACTTGTTGATATTGTCAATCAAGAGGGTCTAAAGTTGAGATCGATACATCTCTAATTATTATTTATACTTTTAACCCAAAGTTAAGTTTATGAGTAAGGGTCATCCACTTGGTGTTTCGACACCAATATGTTTTTCAACCATCGAAATGTGAGATTAAACCTAATACTATCGTATGCCTTAATATTATCATGAGAACCTCTACCACCACTCATAGCTTTTGTCGCCACCCCATCGGCATTCATGGTTGGCTCATTATTGTTTTCATGTGATTAACACTCAATTCACATTTTATCATTCTACATTATGTCTTACTTTTGCATGATCTACACATTTGATCTCACCAAACACCAAATTTCTCAAAAGAATAAGAAAGAACCGAATAGTGATCGCGGATGATGAAGATGATGATGATGGAGAGGGAGACTCTGGAGGATGAAGATGAATTCTCGAGGAAGATGGGGAGGGGAATAGATATCTGGAGAACATCAATAGTAGCAAGAAAGGCCCTGGTGAAGCTGCAGCTGGTGGCGATGAAGATGGGGAGGAGGATGACGATGAGAATGATGATGAAGATGATGATGATGGGGATGATGCCGAAGAGGGCTTCTTAGAGGAGGAGGATGATGAAGAAGATAATGAAGAGGAAGATGAGGAGCGTCAGCCGGCAAAGAAGAGGAAGCAGTGAACGAGGAAGGAAGCTGGAACAACTCTGCTAGTTTCTTTCTCTAGTTTGTATCTTATCTCTATCCTCCCCTAGACGAAAAAATATTATGAGTCCTGATGTAGCTTTACGCCCTGACTCAATATCAACGCAACACCTATTCATTATAAAACAAATGCATTTTTTCACTTAACAATGATGTTATTGGACAACGCTTAACGCGCCGTTACGTACTGCCTACCGCCATCCTGCTCAAACAAGTGGGAGGAGAAAATATTATGCCCATCATTATATTCTTCTATAACCGCTTTAGGGATTTCTTTTGTGCATAAATTATTCTCATTCCCCGCTTCCTCTAGTGCTTTTGATCTTCCTGAGATTTACTAAATCTTGGGCATTAAAAATTGAGGTATTATAAGAGACTTCATGAGGTATTTCTTCCTGCATTCTTGAACAGTAATGAATTTAGGGTTTTATCTATTGTTCTCACCGTCGAATAGGAGAACATTTAAAATATTTGAGTTCTTTAAAAGAAAGGAGCATGTTTTACTGGTATTTTGTAGATGTTTTGTATGTGTACTCTCTGTACTCTCATGATGGTACATGCCGTTATTTTCAAAATTTTGAATCATGGAGCATGTCATATGTTTAGTATATCCCATTGTAGGATGTTTAGTACTATTTCATGAAGGATTTGATGAAATCTACTGCTTGGATATAATATGTTTGATGGCATTATAATATGTTTAGGGTTGCTTGATGGTTGTTTGCAGATTGAATGGTTATTGGTTTTTTATGGTAGTTTTGTATGTACTCTATGTACTCGAGAGTACACCCATATTCTAATTTTTTTTCTAGCTTTTAAATCATATTTGTAGAGAATATATTTATTACATTTCATTAGAAATAATTTGGAGGTCGATTGATTTTGGGAGATTGACTCATTTCTATACTCTCATGAGTGTACATTATTTTTTCATCACAAATGTTTTGGTCATTTGGAGAGAATATGTTTATTACATTCCATTAAGCAATTTGGAGGTCGATTGGTTGATTTTTGGTATATTTGATCAATACTCAGACCGTCATAAGAGTACATACTATTTTCTCATTTTCTGTTAGATTTTTTGGCCTGTTTGGTGAGAATATATTTATTACATTCTATTAGAAGTAATTTGGAGGTTAATTGGTTGATTTTTAGGGGAGATTGATATCTGTACTCTCTGTACTCTCATGAGTGTACAGATTATTTTTTTTCATTTTCTGTCTAATTTTTTGGCCTGTTTGGAGAGAATATGTTTATTACATTCCATTAGAAGTAATTTAGAGGCTGATTGGTTGATTTTTAGGGGAGATTGACATCTGTACTCTCTATACTCTCATAAGAGTACAAATTATTTTTTTCATTTTTTGTCAGATTTTTTGGCCTGTTTGGAAAGAATATATTTATTACATTTCATTAGAAGCAATTTGGAGACTGATTGATTAGTTTTTAGGGCAAATTAATATCTGTACTCTTTGTACTCTTATGAGAGTATAGATTGAATTTTCATTTTATGTTAAATTTTTTGGCTTGTTTGGAGAGAATATGTTTATTATATTATATTAGAAGCAATTTGGAGGCTGATTGGTTGATTTTTAGTGGTGTTTTGCATCTGTACTCTCTGTACTCTTATGAGAGTATGGATTATTTTTTCATATTCTATCAAATTTTTTAGCTTGTTTGGAGAGAATATGTTCATTATATTTTATTAGAAGTAATTTGGAGGCTGATTGATTGGTTTTCAGGAGAGATTGATATCTGTATTTGTACTCTCATGAAAGTATATTATTTTTCATTTGTCGATTTTTTTTTGACCTTTTCGGAGAGAATATGTTTATTATATTTCATTAGAAGTAATTTGGAGACTGATTTTGGTTTTAGGAGATTGATTTATACTCTTTGTACTCTAATGAGAGTACATATTATTTTTTCATTTTCTATCGATTTTTTTGGCCTTTTGGAGAGAATATGTTTATTACATTCCAGAAGAATTTATGATTGGTTGATTTTAGGAGAGATTAACATATGTACTCATTCTCATGAGAGCAGAGATTATTTTTTCATTTGTTGTCAGATTTTTTGGCCTTTTTGGAGAGAATATGTTTATTATATTTCATTAGAAGCAATTTGGAGGCTTATTGGTTAGTTTTAATGGGAGATTAACATCTGTACTCTCTGTACTCTCATGAGAGTACATATTATTTTTTATTTTTAAGATTTTTTGGCTGTTTGGAGAGAATATGTTTTACATTCCATTAATTTGGAGGTTGATTGGTTCATTTTTGGGGTGTTTTGCATCTAGATTTTATACTCTCATGAGAGTATTTTTCATTTTATGTCAAATTTTTGGCATATTTGGAGAGAATATGTTTATTACATTTTACTAAGTAATTTGGAGGTCGATTGATTGATTTTGTGGTGTTTTACATCTCAGATTATGTACCTCATGAGAGTACATGTTATTTTTTATTTTCTCAGATTTTTAGCATGTTTGGAGAGAATATGTTTATTACATTAAAAGTAATTTGGAGATTAATTAGTTTTAGAGAGATTGACATATGTAATCTCTATACTCTTATGAGAGTACATATTATTTTTTTATTTTCTGTCATATTTTTTGGCCTGTTTGGAGAGAATATGTTTATTACATTTCATTAGAAGTAATTTGGAGGATGATTGGTTGATTTTTAGGGGAGATTGGCATCTGTACTCTATGTAATTTCATGAGACTCCATATTATTTTTTTCATTTTCTGTCAGATTTTTTGGTCTGTCTGAAGAGAATATATTTATTACATTCCATTAGAAGTAATTTGGAGGATGATTGGTTAGTTTCTAATGGAGATTTGCATATGTACTCTCTGTACTCTCATGAGAGTATAGAGCATTTTGCTAATTTTTTTCATTTTTTTGGCCTATTTGGAGAGTATATGTTTATTACATTCCATTAGAAGCAATTTGGAGGCTGATTGTTTAATTTTTAGGAGAGATTAGCATATATACTCTCTGTACTCTCTACTCTCATGAGAGTACAGATTATTTTTTCAATTTCTATGAGATTTTTTGGCCTTTTTGAAGAAAATATATTTATTACATTCCACTGGAAGTAATTTGGAGACTGATTGGTTAGTTTTTAGGGGTGTTTTATATTTGTACTCTCTCACTCTCATGAGAGTATGATTATTTTTTCAATTTCTATTAGATTTTTGGCCCTGTTTGAGAGAATATGTTTATTACATTCAAAGTAATTTGGAGGTCGATTGGTTGATTTTTTGGGAGATTTTGCATCTCTGCACTCTCATGAGAGTATATATTATTTTTTATTTTCTATTAAATTTTTTGGCCTGTTTGGCAAGAGTATGTTTATTACATTCCACTAGAAGCAATTTGGAGGTGATTGATTAGTTTTATGGGTATTTATATTTATACTCCATACCTCATGAGAGTATAAATTATTTTTCAATTTCTGTCAGATTTTTTGGTCTATTTGAAGAGAATATGTTTGCTACATTTTATTAGAAGTAATTTAGAGACTAATTGGTTTATTTTTATGGGAGATTTGCATCTGTACTCTCTGTACTATCATGAGTGTACAGAGCATTTTGTCATTTTTTTTCTAGTTTCTTTGGCCTGTTTGGAGAGTATATGTTTATTACATTCTATTAGATGAAATTTGGAGGCTGATTGATTAGTTTTGTGGATAGATCACATGTACTCACTCTCATGAGAGTACAAATTATTTTTTAATTCTCGTGAGATTTTCCGCCTTTTGGAGAGAATATGTTTATTACATTCCACTAGAAGTAATTTGGAGGCCGATTGGTTGATTTTAAGAGTATTTGTATTTGTACTCTATGTACTCTCATGAGAGTACAATTATTTTTCAATTCCGAAATTTTGGTCCGCTTAGAGAGAATATCTTTATTACATCCCCTTAGAAGTAATTTGGAGGCTAATTTATTGGTTTT